>PVJL010007838.1:8639-73483 GCA_004026885.1 Lyroderma lyra | reverse complement strand
GTATATGTGGTTTTTTCTGCTTTCCTTTTACAGTTGATCTCCAATTTCAAAGCTTTGTGGTCTGAGAATACACTTGGTATGATTTCGATCTTCTTGAATTTGCTGAGGCTACTTTTGTGTCCCAGCATATGGTCTATTCTTGAGAATGTTCCATGCGCACTAGAAAAGAAGGTGTAGTCTCTTTTTGCTGGATGAATTGACCTGTAAATGTCCATTATGTCCCATTGCTGTAATGTGTCATTTAGAGCTGATATTTCCTTATTTATTTTCTGTTTGGATGATCTGTCCATGGCTGTTAGCGGGGTGTTTAAGTCTCCCACTATGATTGTGTGTTTATTAGTTTCTCCTTTCAAATCTGTTAGTAGTTTCCTTGTATATTTTGGTGCACCCTGGTTGAGAGCATATATATTAATTAGTGTCAAATTCTCTTGTTGTTGTATTGTGCCTTTTATCACTATTTAATGTCCATCTTTGTCTTTTACTATCTTTTTTAACCTGAAGTTTATTTCATCAGATATCAGTATGGCAACTCCTGCTTTTCTCTGATTACCATTTACTCGGAGTATTGTATCCCATCCTTTCACTCTGAGTCTGTGTTTGTTCTAATGGCTGAGGTGTGTCTCTTTGAGACAGCATATGGATGGGTTCTGTTTTTTAATCTAGTCTGCTACTCTGAGTCTTTTTATTGGTGAGTTCAGTCCATTAGCATTTAAAGTAATGATCAATATATGAGGATTTCCTGTGGCCCTTAGTTATTTGTTTGTTTGTTTTTATTTTATTTTTGTTGCTTTCTTGTTGCCCCATCTTTATTCCATTTTTCCTGATGTTTTGTTTCAGGTCAAAGAGCCTCCTTTAGTATTTCTTGAAGTGCTGGCCTTGTGCTGGCAAATTCTCTCAGCTTCTGTGTGTCTGAGAAGGTCTTTATTCCACCTTCATATCTGAAAGATAATTTTGCTGGATAATTTATTCTTGGGTGGAAGTTTCTCTCTTTTAAAGTTTTGAATATTGAATTCCACTCCCTCCTAGCTTGCAGAGTTTCAGTTGAGAAAGCTGATGCCAGCCTGATGGGTTTTCCTCTAAAGGTTATAGTTCTTTTTCCCCTAGCTGCCTTGAGAATTGTCTCTTTGTCTTTAGTTTTGGACATCTTTAGTACCATGTGTCTTGGAGAAGATCTGTTAGGGTCCAGGTATCTAGAGGACCTGTTTTCTTCTTGAACTTGGAGTTCCAGATCTTTCCATAGGTTTGGAAAGTTCTTATCTACTATTTGTTTGAGTATGCTCTCTGTAGAATGCTCTGCTTTTTCTTCTAGTCTTATTATCCTGATGTTGTTTTGTCTCATGGCGTTGGATAGTTCTTGCAGAGTTCTTTCAATACTTCTGGTTTTGTATTCCCTCTCTTCCTCTTTCTAAGCTGTTTCCATGTTCTGATCTTTGATATCCTAATTCTTTCCTGCATGTGTTTGGCCCTGTTCCTGTGGCAGTTATTTCATTTCTCACTTCTTTTATTGTATTATTTATTTCTCATATTTCCTTCTTGATCTTCTTAATATTTTGAATTTCTTTGTTAAGTTGTTCCTTTTGTTCATGGATTTCCTTTTTTATTTTGTTCATCTCAGCTATGGTGTTCTGCCAGTATGTTTTAATTTCTCTCAGAGCCTTTAGAATGGCTACTTTAAATTCTCTGTCTCTTAATTCAGAAATTTCTAGATCTATGAATCTATCTTCTGGATAAATTTCACATTCTTTCTGAGCAATTTTAGTTTTTTAGAAATTCATCCTATCTCCTGGGTTCTTCCTCTTTGACTTGAGGGCATTATGCTCAGCAGAGCCCAGGAACCCTGATTAGTACTTTTGTGGTGTCTTGCTGTAGGGCAGACACTAGGTGGCTCTGGGGGCCAAGTTTTGGGAGAGAAGAGGGTTGTGTATTTCTTATTTCTGGTCTCCTGCCATGTTTGGAGGTGGTGTGCATCTATCCAGGGTCCCTCTGCCTGTTGCAGTTAGTTAGTCCTTTGGGGAGGCTGTGGCAGCTCCACCTTCTGCCCTATACTAGGGAAGCTGGGTGATGTGGGCCAAGGCTGCTCTTGCTAGCTGGGGTGAATACTATCAAATCTGCCTTTCTTCCTGGGCCTGCTCCAGCAACCAGCTGTTGGGGCAGAGTCTGCAGGCTCGCACTGCTGTAGGCTCCAGGGGCACGTGTGCAGGGTGCGCACCACAAGTCCAAAGCTGTGGGCCTGACCTCAGGCAGTATGAAGGCAGCTGGCTCACCTCTGCACTGGGTTGGGAACAGGAACTGCAGCCCTGTTTAGGAACCGTGCACGCTTGTGCTTTGGGTCGCGAGGTTTCCGGGAGCCAAGGTGCTATCTCTGGGGACCCACCTCAGCCTGCAGTTGTTCAGAGTCCTCACTCAGACCTGTTGTTACTCAAAAGTTTCAGAGGCTGGCTCCCAAGCTCTCTCCCCAACCCATTGCTCTAAGGCTCGGCTCCCCCACAGTCTCCCACCATTCTGCCACTTTGCTGGCTTTTACTCTTGTTGCCTCTTGGCCTCTCACCTCCCGTGCACTGTGCTTCTCCTGTATAGTCAGCACTGATCAGGTCCGGTTGCAATCCATCTCTGCTCCCTCCACTCTCTCCTGCTCATCCCCTTCTCTTCTACCTTCAGGTGTTTACTTACAATGCGTGGATTTCTCAGCTGCCATTGTGTTACTCAGGGTTCTCTTTCTTGGCTCCTGGACAGCCATTCAATTGTGTTTTCTGGGAGAGGCTTTAGGGACCTCCTCTCCATTCGCCATCTTGCTCTCCTTCATTCTGTTGAATTCTTTGGCAACTTCTCATGTAGTTGTAAGAGTATCAGCTTTGATGAGTGCTCTCAATTGGTCATTGTCAACTTCTAAGGGCTGGCCACTATGCTCCTTGTCTTCAAGACTCTGGTCTCCTTCGTAAAACTTCTTGAACCATCATTGCACTGTATGTTTATTAGCAGTTCCTTGGCCAAATGAATTATTGATGTTCTGAGTTTTTTTCTGATACTTTATGCCCATTTTGAACTCGCATAAGAAAGTTGCTCAAATTTGCTTTTTGTCTAATATCATTTCCATAGTTTAAAATAAATATAAAGTAAACAGCTACATCATTAGCAAAAAAAAAAAAAGAAGGAGAAATGAGCATTAAAATGATATATAACATAATTACATTTATTTAAGAACATATTCCAATATTGAGTGGCAAATTTCAACAATGCAATGTTATCAACAATAATATTCTGATATACTTGGTTCCCAATGACACCATATACAGTTATTAGAATGTTATTAATTATATGCCCTAGGCTACACTTTATATATCTGTGACTATTTAGTGACTATGACTTTGTACTTCTTGATTGCTTTCTCTTTTTCACTCATCTTCCAGTTCTCCTCTCACCACCCCCACAAATCTAGTACCCATATGACACCACACATAGTCATTGCAACATTACTGACTATATTCCCATGCTATACTCTACAGCCCCATAATTATTATTTTGTAGCAACCAAACTGAACCTCCCAATTCCTTTTCTTTATTTCACCCACTCCCCCAACCCTCCTGTCAACTGGCAACAAATTGAATGTTCTCTATATTTATAAATTTGTTTCTGTTTTCCTTGTTTATTTTCTTTGGATTTCACCAATAAACATAATGAATTTGCATCTGTCTTTCTCTGTTTGTCACTTCACGCAGTGCAGTACCCTCCATGTCTTTTGATTTAAACTTTTCATGTGTATACCTTGAAAGCAACTGTTGATAAACATATAGTCATTGCCATGTTATAATTTATATTTTTTTGCTTTTTCTATCTTAAAGAAGTCTCTCTAACATTCCTTGCAGTATTGGTTTGGTGGTGATGAACTCCTTCAGGTTTTTCTTGCCTGGGAAACTTTTAATCTGTCCTTCAGTTTTGAATGATAGCCTTGCTGGATATATTAATCTTGCTTGTAGAGCTTTGGTTTTCATCATGTTGAAAATTTTCTGCTAGTCCCTTCTGCCCTGAAAAGTTTCTGATGAGAAATCAGCTGAGAGTTGTGTAGGTGTTCTCTTTTAAGTTACTCTTGGTTTTCTCTTTCTGCTTTTAGAAATTTTCTTTGTTTTTAACTTTTGCCTTTTTAATTATGATGTGTCTAAATGTGGGCTGTTTGGGTTCATCTTGTTTGGGACTTTCTGTGTTTCCTGGGCTGGTACGTCTATTTTGTTCACCAAGTAAGGAAAATTTTTAGTCATTATTTCTTCAAAAATATTCTCTATCCCTTGATGTTTCTCTGCTCCTTTTGGTATCCTCATGATATGAATGTTGTTATGCTTGATGTTGTCCCAGAGGAATCTTAAACTATCCTCAGTTTTTGGCATTTTGTTGTTGTTGTCCTGATTGGGTGTTATCTGCTGTTTTTTCTTCCAAATTGCTTATTTGCACCTTTGCTTCATCTAATCTGGTGATAGCTTATATTCTCATTCTTCATTTCAACTATTGTAATCTTTATTTCATTCTGGTCCTGTTTAATTTTCTCATATCATTTTTTAAGCTTGCTATCTCTTTGTTGAAATTTTCACTTAATTTCTTAAGCATTCTTATTACCTGTATTTTAAACACTTTCTCTGGAAGTTCATTTGCATCCCTTTCATTTAACTCTATTTCTGGAAGTTTCTGTTGCTTTCATATTTGAGATGTGCTTCTATTTCCTCATTCTGCCTTTTTCTCTGTGTTGGCTTCTATGTCGTAGGTATATCTCTGATGTCTCTAGGTCTTTGCTTGGTGGCTTTTTGTAGTATTTGTCCTGTGTAGTTCAAAGGTGCAATCTCTCTGGTTTCTGTAACCTAGGAGTGTTGCTTGAATGTGTTGTGTGTGTTTTTCAGTTGTAGCTGAGCAGTATGCCACTCATAGGACACCATTAGCTGCCCAGGGGGAGTGGCAGAGCAGCACCAAAAGCTCCCCTGACAGCCACTCCTACTGAAGTTCACAAGAAAGTCTTCCACCATTAGTAGGGCAGGGCTGATCTCTCAGCCACATAGGATTTCTCTCTGTTGGCAGAGCAAATATCTAGGAGGCCTGTGTTCACTTCAGAAAAGAAAAAGAAAACAAACATACAAAAAAAATTTCCAAGAGCTCTGTAATCTGCCACTTGTAGCACATTGTTAACTGCCCTGGGGTTGGCAAGGAGGTGGGGGCAACAGAGCAGCACCAAAAGTTTCCCAGGTAGCCACAGACAAGTGATCCTTCACAAGACTGCAGGAAATTCTTTCCCCACTAGTAGGGCAGGGTTGATCACTCTGTGGCCTGGAGTTCTGCCATGTGGGCAGGACAATGCTTCAGGGTGCCTGTGGGCACTTTGAAAGAAAAAAAGGATAGAATAAAAAAATAAAGATAAAAATTAAAGATAAAAATAAAATATATAAAAATAAAATAAAAATAAATTTAAAAATATAAAAATTAAAAAATAAGATTAAAAATGAAATAAGAATGAAAAATTACAAAAAGTTGAAAAAGAAAAAAGTAAATTTAAAAAGAAAAACAATTTTGTGTAAGCCCTGAAGTAGAAAAAAAAGTTGAATTAAAAATAGAAGAAAGAAAAAAAAATTTTTTTTGAGTCCTGCAGTCTGCTTCTCAAAGCACACTTTGAGTTGCCCAGGAAGAGCAGCAGAGTAGCACCAAAAGCTCTCTGAGGAGGTGCAAACTGCTGCTTCTACAAAAGTCTGTAAGAACGTTTTGCCCACCAGTAGGGCAGGGCCAATTGTTCAGCTTCAGGTGGACAGGGCATATCTCCAGTGTGCCTGAACACCTTTGGGAGAGAAAAAAGTAGAGAAAATAATGATAATAAAAATAAAATAAAAATATAAAAATATATAAAAAGTAAAATAAAAAATGTAATAAAAAATTAAAGAAAAGAAAAAAGGTAAATTTGAAAAAAATAAAAATAAGTAAATAATTCTTTGAAAGCCCAGTGGTTTTCCACTAGTAGCTCACTTTTAGCCACCCAAGAGGAGCCACAGAGCAGTACAGAAATCTCGGGAAGCTGCAGGTAGGCTTTCCTGCACAAGATTGCAAAAGAAAAATAAAAATCTTTCCTGCTAGTAGCATAGGGTCAATTGTTCAGCTGCTGGGAGTGCCTCTGAGTGGGCAGGGGAAAGCTCCAGGTGAGTGGTTCAAAACTAAGGCACCTATGCACTTTTGGGGACATTTCCTCAGATTTTCTTTGTCTTTCTCCACCAGCCCACAGTTTCAATTTGCTGCAGTTTTTTGCTTCCTGCTCTGGAGAGGTTGCCAAATAAGGCGTGGCAGCTGCATGCCAGTGAGTACTTCCCCAGTCTCAGCAAGTTTGGCTTGTTAAAAGCCTGTAAGACCAGCTTCTACAGCTAGTAGGGTGGGGCTGGGTGCTCGGGAGCCTAGAGCACCCTGGTATATATAGTTTTAGCTCTGTGGGACAGAGTCCTGGTGCATCATTAAGGAAGTGCACACAGGCATACTTTATTAGAGCAGTGTGGTCTCAGATTTGGCCCTTTTGGGGAGGGTTTAACATAGAAAAAATGGCAACCTGCCAGCCCCTACCCTGAAACCACATTGCTCAATCTTTCCCAGTATTTCTCTGGTTCCTCTAGGGATGCTTCCTGCCACTGAACACCAGGTGAGTTTTGCAAATGGTTAGGTTTGTGTGCATACCTTATAGGAAAACATCTGGATTTTCTGCCAACTTCTGTCTTACGGACATAGAGAGAATTCTAAATGATTTACACTGCCAGATAATGAGAACTTTTCTTCCCTGCACAAACCTCTGGCTGGGTAGCCCAGTGTGAGGCTAGCCCCCCTCACTCTTCTGTGGGAACCTGCATCCCTGAGATGGTTCTCCTGGAGTTCTTCATGACATATTTTGTTGATTGCTCTTATTTCATGAAAAAAAAACTGGGTAGGAAGCTTCTATAGGTCACAATGTGATTCACATGGGACTTGGGAGGGAGAACACTGGTTCTGAACACATCTTGGGCTGACTGACATACTGTGGGCAAGAATATTAAAATCTTGGGAGGGAGGGAGGGCAAGATGATGACTGGAAAGCCTAAAGCCTCTCTCAGAAAACACAATTGAACAGCCACCCAGGAGCCAAGAAAGAGGACCCTGGGTGACAAAACGACAGCTGAGAAATCCACGCATCACAAGTAAACACCTGAAGGTTGGAGAGAAGGGGGTGAGTGGGAGAGAGGGAAGGGAGCAGAGACAAATTGCAACAGGACTTGATCGCGGCTGACTATCTGGAAGCAGCACAGTGCACGGGAGGGGGAAGGCCAAGAGGCAACAATTGGAAAAGACAGCAAAATGGCAGAACACTGGGAGACCATGGAGGATCTGGGCTGGGGAGCTGGAATTTGGAATGGCGAGTTGGGACAGAGCTTGGGAGCCAGCCTCTGGAACTTTTGAGTTGTAGCAGGGTTGAGCGAGATGATACCTCGGCTCTGGGTTCCCTTGTGACCCACAGCGCAGGCATGCATGGCTCCTACACAGGGCTGTGGTTCCCAGTCCCAGCCGGCTGCAGAGGTGAGCCGGTTGCCTTCTTAGTGCCAGGCCAGACCCACAGCTTCAGACTTGTGTGCACACCTGTTCACGTGCCTCTGGGTCCTAAAAGCAGTGTGAACCTGCAGGCTCTGCCCCAATGTTTGGCTGGGGAAGCAGGCCCGGGTAGAAAGGCAGATTTGATAACATTTGCCCCAGCCAGCAGGAGCATCCTCGGCCCTCATCACCCAGCTTCCCTAGCATAGGACAGAAGGTGGACCTGCTCCAGAGTAGCTTTCATTGGCCTCTACCCTTTCCTACAGCCATTGCAACCACTAACTAACTACAGGATGTGGAGGGACCACGATAGATGCACACCACCCCAAACATAGCAGGAGACCAGAAATAAGAAATAAACAACCCTCCTTTCTCCCAAAACTTGGCCCCCAGTGCCACCTCATGTCTGCCCTACAGCAAGACACCACAAAAGTACCAATCTGAGCTCCTGGGCCCTACTACTGAATATAATGCCCTCATGTCAAAGAGGAAGAATGCAGCAGACAGGATGAATTCCTTAAAAACTAAAACTCCTCAGAAAGAACATAAAATTTATCCAGAAGACAGCTTCTTAGACCTAGAAGCTTCTGAACTAAGTGACAGAGAATTTAAAGTAGCCATTCTAAAAGCGCTGAGAGAAATTAAAACATAATGGCAGAACACCATGGCTGAGATGAACGACATAAAAAAGGAACTCTGAACAAAAGAAACAATTTAACAAAGAAATTCAAAACATAAGAAAGATCAAGATGGAAATGTGAGAGATAAATAATACAATAAAAGAAGTGAGAAACGAAATAACTGCCATAGGAAACAGGGCCAACCACAAGGAGGAACGAATTAGGGATACCGAAGATCAGAACATGGAAACAGCTCAGAAAGAGGAAGAGAGGGAATACAGAACCAAAAGGATTGAAAGAACTCTGCAAGAACTATCTGAGTCCTTGAGACAAAACAACATCAGGATAATAGGAATAGAAGAAGGGGAAGAGCATTCTACAGAGGGCATACTCAAACAAATAGTAGATGAGAACTTTCCAAACCTATGGAAAGATCTGGAACCCTAAGTTCAAGAAGAAAACAAGTGCTCTAGATACCTGGACCCTAACAGATCTTCTCCAAGACACATGATATTAAAGATGAACAAAACTAAAGACAAAGACAATTCTCAAGGCAGCCAGGGAAAAAAGAACTATAACCTTTAGAGAAAAGCCCATCAGGCTGGCATCAGATTTCTCAGCAGAAATTCTGCAAGCCAGGAGGGAGTGGAATTCAATATTCAAAACTTTAAAAGAGAGAAACTTCCACCCAAGAATAAATTATCCAGCAAAATTATCTTTCAGATATGAAGGTGGAATGAAAACCTTCTCAGACCCACAGAAGCTGAGAGAATTTGCCAGCACAAGGCCAGCACTTCAAGAAATACTAAAGGAGGCTCTTTGACTTGAAACAAAACATCAGGAAAAATGGAACAAAGCTGGGGCAACAAGAAACAAACAAACAAACAAGCAAAAACAAAGAAAGAAATAAGTAATGGCCACAGGAAAGCCTCACATATTGATCATCACTCTAAATGTTAATGGACTGAACTCACCAATAAAGACACAGAGTAGCAGACTGGATTAAAAACCAGAAACCATTCATATGCTGTCTCCAAGAGACACACCACAGCCATAGGACGAACACAGACACAGAGTGAAAGGATGGGATATAATACTCCAAGCAAATGGTGACCAGAGAAAAGCAGGAGTTGCCATACTGATATCTGATGAAATAAACTTCAGGTTAAAAAAGATAGTAAAAGACAAAGATGGATATTATATAATGATAAAAGGCACACTACAACAACAAGAGGATTTGACACTAATTAATATATATGCTTCCAACCAGGATGCACCAAAATATACAAGGAAACTACTAACAGATTTGAAAAGAGAAACTGATAAATACACAATCATAGTGGGAGGCTTAAACACCCCGCTAACAGCCATGGACAGATCATCTAAACAGAAAATAAATAAGGAAATATCAGCTCTAAATGACACATTACAGCAATGGGACATAATGGACATTTACAGGTCAATTCATCCAGCAGAAAGAGACTATACCTTCTTTTCTAGTGCACATGGAACATTCTCAAGGATAGACCACATGCTGGGACATAAAAGTAGTTTCAGCAAATTCAAGAAGATCGAAATCATACCAAGTGTATTCTCAGACCACAAAGCTTTGAAATTGGAGATCAACTGTAAAAGGAAAGCAGAAAAAACCACATATACATGGAGATTAAACAACAGCTTATTTAAAAATGATTGGATGAAAGAACAAATAAAAGATGAGATAAAAAACATATAAAAACTAATGACAATAAAAATACAATGTATCATAATTATTGGGACACAGCGAAAGCAGTAATAAGAGGCAAATTTATATCACTGCAGTCCTATCTTAAGGAAAAAGAAAAATCACAAGTAAACATCTGAACATTCCATTTAAAGAACTAGAAAAAAAAGAGCAGATGAAACCCAAAGTCAGCAGAAGAAAAGAAATAATAAAAGTTAAAGCAGAGCTAAGCCAATTAAAGAACAGAATGACAATAAAAAAAAATTACTATTACGAAGAGCTGGTTCTTTGAGAAAGTCAACAAAATTGACAAACCCCTGGCGAGACTAATCAAAGGACGAAAGGAAAGGACACGAATATCCAAAATTAGAAATGAAAGGGGAGAAATTACCACTGACATTACAGAAATACAAAGGATTATAAGAAAATATTATGAAGGACTTTATTCCACTAAATTTAACAACCTAGAAGAAATGGACAAGTTTCTAGAAACTAATAGCCCACCTAGACTGAACCAAGAAGAACTGGATAATCTAAATAGACCAATCAATAGCAATGAGATTGAAATGATTATCCATAATCTCCCTAAAGGCAAAAGCCTGGGACCAGATGGTTTCACCAACGAGTTCTACCAAGCATTCAAAGAAGAATTAATGCCTATCCTCCTCAGACTCTTCCAAAAAATTGAAGAGGAAGCAATACTTACCCATGAAGAGGAAGAAACTCATTCTATGAGGCCAACATTACCCTAATACCAAAGCCTGGCAAAGAGAACACAAAAAAAGAAAACTATAGACCAATATCTATGATGAACACAGATGCAAAAATCCTGAACAAAATATTAATAAGTAGAATACAACAATGCATCAAAAACATCATATAGCATGATCAAGTGGGATTCATCCTGGGAGCACAAGGATGGTTCAGTATACAAATATCAATCAATGTGATACACCACATAAAGAAAATAAAAGATAAAGACCATATTGTCATATCAATTGTTGCAGAAAAAGCTTCCGACAAGATATGACCTCCATTTATGAACAAAACACTAAATAAAATAGGTATAGAAAGAAATTATCTCAATATAATAAAGGCCATATATGACAAACCCTTGGATAACATCATAAAGAATGGGGAAAAGCTGAAGCCTATTCCCCTAAAATCAGTAACAAGACAGGGATGGCCCCTGTCACCACTGCTATTTAATATAGTGCTGGAAGTTCTAGCCACAGCAATCAGGCATGAGAAAGGAAAAAAAACATATCCAAATTGGGAAAGAAGAGGTCAAATTATCACTATTTGCAGATGACATGATCCTTTATATAAAAAATACCAAAGATTCCACCAGGAAACTATTAGAAACAATAAGTGAATACAGTAAAGTCACAAGATACAAAATCAATGTATAAAAAACAACAGCATTCCTATATACAAACAACAAATCCTCAATAAAAGAAATGAGGGAGTCCATTTCTTTTGCTATTACAACAAAAAGAATGAAATACCTGGGAATTAACTTAACAAAGGATGTGGCACACTTATACATGGAAACCTATAAGACACTTTTGAAAGAAATTGAAACAGACATTAAGAGATGAAAAAATATTCTCTGTTCATGTATAGGAAGACTTAACATTGTTAAAATGGCCATTCTGCCCATAACAATCTAGAGATTCAATCCAATACCCATCAAAATCCAAGAATTATACTTTCATGAAATACATAAAAAAAATTATCAGATTCATATGGAACCATAAAAGACCTCGAATTGCCAAAGCAATACTACATAAAAAGATTAAGGCTGGTGGCATTATATTCCCTAACTTCAACTTATATTACAAAACGTCAATAATCCAAACAGCTTGGTACTGGCAAAAAAACAGAAATATAAGCCAATGGAACAGAACTGAGAACCCAGAAATAAATCCACAAATTTATGGACAAATCATTTTTGATAAAGGAGCGAAAAACATACAATGGGGAAAGGACAGCCTCTTTAGTAGGTGGTGCTGGGAAAACTGGAAAAACTTATGCAAAAGAATGAACCTGAGCTGGGAGCTCTCTCCATATTCCGAAATTAACTCAAAATGGATTAAAAACCTCCAAATCATACCTGAAACAATAAACTGTATAGAAGAAAACTTTGGTACTATGCTTATAGACCTAGGACTCAAGGAAGACTTCATGAACCTTACCTCAAAGGCAAGGGAAGTAAAAGCAAAAAGAAATGAATGGGACTATATCAAACTAAAAAGCTTCTGCACAGCAAAAGAAACCATCAACAAAGCAAAGAGACGGCCAACTCAGTCCAAGAAAATATTTGCAAATAACTATTCAGATAAGGGTCTAATATCTAAAATATATAAAGAACTTGGATGACTTACAACAAAAAAACAAACAACCCAATGAAAAAGTGGGCAGAAGATCTAAACAGACACTTCTCCCACAAAGAAATACAAATGGCCAGCAGGCATATGAAAAAAATGCTCATCCTCATTAGCTATCAGGGAAATGCAAATCAAAACCACACTGAGATACCACCTCACACCTGTTAGAATGGTTATTATCAATAAGACAAGGAATAACAAGTGCTGGAGAGGATGTGGCTAAAAAGTAAGTTTCACACACTGCTGTGAGGAGTGCAAACTGGTACAACCACTGTGGAAGGCAGTGTGGAGGGTCCTCAGAAAATTGGGAATGGAGTTACCATTTGACCCAGCAATCCCCCTTTTGGGGATTTACCCAAAAAGCAGAAAACCTTTGTCCGCAAAGACTTATGTACCCCAATGTTCATCGCAGCGCTGTTCACAGTGGCCAAAACATGGAAACAACCAAAGTGCCCTGTGACAGATGATTGGATAAAGATGCTATGGTACAGATACACAATGGACTATTACTCAGCTATAAGAAAAGATAAAATATTGCCATTTGCAACAATATGGATGGGCCTGGAGATCATCATGCTTAGTGAAATAAGTCAGACAGAAAAAACAAAGAATTGTATTACTTCACTCATATGCGGAATATAAAACTGAAAGCAACAAAGGAAAAAGAAATAAAGAAACAAATAACCCATGGACACAATTAATAGTTTTATGTTTATTTGGGGATGAGTGGGTTAGGGAAGGGAGAAAAGGAAGAGATTGGGATAGGAGGGAGGGGAAGTTAAATATAAGGTGATGGAAAGAGAAGTCACATTACTTGGTGAACTTATACAACAATTTTACAATGCACTGTAGAATTGTATTCCTGAAACCTATGTAATCCTTGCTAACAGATGTCACCCAATAAGTCTAACAATAAAAATGAATTAAAATTAAAAAAAGACAAACAAAAAAACAACCGAAAAACAAAAAAGAAAAAATCTTGACAGTCTTTTATATTTCAGAATGATGGGTGTGACTATAAATAGTGTGAGACAAATACTTTTAGTTTCCATAAGGTGAAAATCAAGTTCTCTGATAATGAATGATAACCATATGAAGACCTCTCCATTTCCTCTATATAATCAATACATGGGATGGAACCTATGAAAGACTTCATTATCTTCATGAATTTAGAAATCATTGAAATTGTTAAGTGGCTCCACCATTTAGTTTCTGTGTGACTGAGGATAAATTATTTAACAACACTAAGCCTCAGTTTTTTCATCTTTAAAGTGGGGTCAATAGAAGTTACTACTTTCCTGGGATGTTGTGAGGATTAAGAAAAAATAAACATAAAGATATTAGCTAGAGAGGAGGGCTAGTTGGTGACCAAAGAGGAGGTCTCTAAAAACTCTCCCAGAAAACACAATTAACCAGCCACCCAGTAGCCAAGAAAGAAAACCCCGAGTGGCAGTAACAACTGAGAAATCCACTTCTTGCAAGAAAACACCAGAAAGTTAGAGAGATGGGGAAGAGCAGGAAAGAAAGGAGGGAGCAGAGACAGATCGCGACCTGACCCCATTGCTGCTAACTGAAGGAACTAGAAAGAAATCAGGGAGCAGCATGATGCACAGAAGGGAGGAGGCCAAGAGGTGACAATAGTGGAAGCCAGAGGGGCAGAACGCTGGAAGACTTTGAGGGAGCTGGACCTAAAAGCAGTGTATTAAGGACAAAGCCTGGGAACTGGCCTCTGAAATTCTTGAGTAGCAAGAAAGATGAATGAGAACTCTAAACAGCCACAGACTGAAATAAAGCTCCAGGTACACATCTTGGCTCCCAGTGCCCCTCACAAATCACAGCACATGTGCCAGCCACTCTGGTGTGGCCCATGGCATTGAGACTAAGGCTTTAGACCTGTAGCTCAAACACACCTGGCACCCTCGCCCAACATTCTCACATGACCTGTGTCACCAGGCCTGTGGTGCATGCACACCCAGCACCCTCCCAGTCCACTGGTTCCAGCCCTCAGCTTGTCCATGTGGAGTGATATTGCAGTGCCTTCGGATTTAAGCATGTGGAGAGTGTGCAGCTGATGCCCTCACCTGGCACTCTGGCAGGGCACGAGTCTTCGGGCTGATGGCACAAGCGTCCTTGTGTGGATTCTAGCTTGTGAGTACTGGCATGAGGCTGCCAGCCTGCAGTGTGTGCACAAACACGACACCCTCCCACTGCTCACTCTTGTAGACTCAGCATTGAGCAGCTGCTGTAGAGAGGAATCACTGGAATATGCCTGGGTTAAAGCACTGGAGAGGGGAGAGAGGCAGATTTGACAACATTTATCACAACCAGTGAGAGCATCCCAACCTCAAACACTGCTGGAGACCAAAGATAAGGCTTAAACAGTGCCCCTCTCTCCCGAAACTTCTCCCACAGTGCCACCCAGTGCTTTCTCTACAGCAATACACCACAAAAATACCAATCAGAGAAAGAAAGAGAGCTTTTGGGCTTGGCTGAAAAACAAAGCCCTCATGCCAAAGAAGAAAAATACAGCAGACAGTATGAATACCTTAAGATTTAAAGCTGCCCAGAAAGAAGATGATAAATCTCTAGAGAAGGATCTCATAGACCTAGAAATTTCAGAACTAAGTGACAGAGAGGAGTTTAAAGTAGTTGTTCTAAAGGCTCTGAGAGAAATGAAAACATACTGGCAGAACACAGTAGCTAAGATGAATGATCTCAGAAAGGAAATCAGTGAACAAAAGGAAGAATTTAACAAAGGAATTCAAAACATAAGGAAGAACAAGGGAAATTCAAGAGATAAATAATACAATAAAAGAAGTGAGAAATGAAATATCTGCCATAGAAAACAGGGCCAACCAGATGGAAGAAAGAATTAGTGATATTGAAGATCAGAACATGGAAACATCTCAGAAAGAGGAAGAGAGGGAATACAGAATCAAAAGGATTGAAAAAACTCTGCAAGAACTATCTGACTCCATGAGACAAAACAACATGAGGATAATAGAATTAGAAGAAGAAGCTAAGCACTCTAACAGAGAACATACTCAAACAAATAGTAGATGAGAACTTTCTAAAGCTATGAAAAGATCTGAAGCCCCAAATTGAAGAAGAAAATAGGTACCTTAGATATGTGGATCCTAGCAGATCTTCTCCAAAACACATTGTACTAAAGATATCAAAAACTAAACACAAAGAACAATTGTCAAGACAGTCAGGGAAAAAAGAACTATAACCTCCAGAGGAAAACCCATCAGGTTGGCATCAGACTTCTCAGCAGAAACTATAAACCCAGAAGAAATGGAATCAAATATTCAAAATTTTAAAAGAGAGAAACTTCCAGCCAAGAGTAAATTATCCAGCAAAACTATCCTTCAGATATGAAGGAGGAATAAAGACCTTCTCAGACACACAGAAGCTGAGGAAATTCAGCAAGATGGGGCTGGAACTTCAAGAAATACTGAAGAAGGCTCTTGGACCTGAAACAAAACATCAGAATAAATGGAATAGAGCTAGGGCAACAAGAAATAAAAATAAAACAATAAAAACGAAGTAATGGCCATAGGAAATTCTCACATATCAATCATCACTCTAAATGTTAATGGGCCAACATCACCAATAAAAAGAGAGAGAGTAGCAGGTTGGATTAAAAACAAAACCCATCCATATGCTCTCTCCAAAAGACAAGCCTCAGCCATAAAGACAAACACAGACTCAGAGTGAAAGGGTGAAAAACAATACTCCAAGCAAATAATAACCAGAGAAAAGCAGGAGTTGCCATACTGATATCTGATGAAATAAACTTTAGGTTGAAAAAGATAACAAGAGAGAAAGATGGACATTTCATAGTGATAAAGGGCACAATACAAAAACAAGAAGCCTTGACACTAATTAATATATATGCTCCCAACCAGGAAGCACCAAAATATACAAAGCAAGTACTAACAGATCTGAAAGGAGAAACTGACAAAAGCACAATCATTGTGAAAGACTTAAACACCTCTTTAACAGCCATAGACAGATCATCTAAATAGAAAATAACTAAGGAAATAATCAGCTCTAAATGACACATTAGAGCAATTGGACATAACTGACATTGACAGGACACTTCATCCAGCAAAAAGAAACTATACTTTCTTTTCTAGTGCACATGGAACATTCTCAAGGATAGACCACATGCTGGGACACAAAAGTAGCCTCAGCAAATTCAAGAAGATCAAAATCATAGAAAATGTATTCTCAGACCACAAAGCTTTGAAATTGGAGAGCAACTGTAAAAGGAAAGCAGAAAAAAACCCACACATACATGAAGATTAAACAACATCTTATTAAAAATGATTGGATAAAAGAACAAATACAAGAAGAAAATAAAAAATATATAGAAACTAATGACAATGAAAATAAAACATAAAATTATTGGGACACAGTGAAAGCAGTAAGAATAGAGAAATTTATATCATTACAGGACTATCTTAAGAAACAAACAAAAAAAATCACAATTAAACACCTTAACATTTTATCATAAAGAACTAGGAAAAAAAAAGAAAAGAGCAGACGAAACCTAAAGACAGTAGAAGAAAAGAAATTAAAAATTAAAGGAGAGCTAAACCAATTTGAGAACAGAAAGAACAATAAAAATAATTAAAAATACAAAGAACTGGTTCTTGGAGAAAGTCAACAAAATTGACAACCCCCTGGCTAGACTAATCAAAGGATGAAATAAAAGGACACATATATCCATAATTAGAAATGAAAAGGGGAGAAATTACCACTGTTACTACAGAAATACAAAGGATTATAAGAAAATATGAACGGTTTTATGCCACTAAATTTATCAACCTAGAAGAAATGGACAAGTTTCTAGAAACTTATATCCTACCTAGACTGAACCTAGAAGAACTGGATAATCTAAATAGACCAATCAATGTTAAAGAAATTGAAGCTACTATCCACAACTTCCCTAGAGGCAAAAGCCCTGGATCCAATGATCTCACCAACAAGTTCTACCAAGCATTCAAAGAAGAATTTCCACCTATCCTCCTCAAATTCTTCCAAATAATTGAAGATGAAGCAATACTTCCTAACTCATTCTATGAGGTCCACATTATCCTAATACAAAAGCCTGGTAAAGACAACACACAAAAAGAAAACTATAGACCAATATCTCTGATGAACACAGATGCAAAAATCCTAAACAAAATATTAGCAAATAGAATACAACAATGCATCAAAAAGATCATACATCATGATCAAGTGGGATTCACCCCAGGGCCACAAGGATGGTTCAACATATAAAAATCTATCAATGTGACTCACCACACAAACAAAAATAAAATATAAAGACCAAATGGTCATATGAGTTGATGCAGAAAAAACATTCAATAAGATACAACACCTATTTACGATCAAAACACTGAAAAAATGCATATAGAAGGAAAATATCTCAAAATAATAAAAGCCATATATAACACACTGTCAGCTAAATCATACTGAATGGAAAAAAGCTGAAGCCTATTCTTCTAGCATCAGGAACAAGACAGGGATGCCCCGTCACCACTGCTATTCAAGATAGTACTGGAAGTTCTAACCAGAACAATCAGGCAAGAGAAAGGATTAAAAGATATACAAATTGGGAAAGAAAAAGATCAAATTGTCACTATTTGCTGATGACTTGATCTTTTTTTTTTTTTTTTTTTTTTTTTTTTGCTTTTTGGTATGTGGGTAGCTCCCTGGCTGGGAATCGAACCCAGGCCGCAGCACTGACAGCGCCAGCGCCGAAGCCTTAAGCCACTACACCATCAGGGAACTCCCGACATGATCTTTTATTTAGAAAATTCCACCAGGAAACTATTGGAAACAATAAACGAATACAGTAAAGTTGTAGGATACAAAGTCAATGTACAAAAATCAATGGCATTCTTATATACAAACAAAAAATCTTTAAAAGAAATTATGAGAGAGTCAATTCCTTTCATTATCACAACAAAAGAATGTTATACCTGGGAATTAACTTAACAAAGAATGTGACAGACTTACACATGGAAAACTCTTAGACCCTTTTGAAAGAAATTGAAGAGGACACAAAGAAGTGAAAAGATATTTTGTGCTCATGGATAGGAAGACTTAATATTGTTAAAATGGTATATTACCCAAAGCAATTTACAGATTTAATGCAATTCTTATCAAAATCACACAATCATACTTTCATGACATAAATAAAAAAAAATAACTGATTTATATGGGAGACCTCAAATTGCCAAAGCAATACTACATAAAAAGAATAAGGCTGGTGGTATATTACTTCTCTACTTCAATTTATACCACAAAGTATCAACAATTAAAACAGCTTGGTATTGGCAGGAAAACAGACACATATATTCATGAAACAGAACTGAAAACCCAGAAATAAATCTATAAATATGGACAAATACTTTTTTATGAAGAAGCAAAAAGTATGCAATGGGGAAAAGACAGCCTCTTTAGTAGGTGGTGCTGGGCAAGCTGAAAAAACATGTGCAAAAAAATGAATCTGAGCTGTGAACTCTCACCATATACAAAAATTAACTCAAAATTGATTAAAGACCTTCATATAAGACCTGAAACAATAAACTGTATAGAATAAAATGTAGGTACTAAACTTATAGACCGAGGACTCAAGGAAGACTTCATGAACCTGACCTCAAAGGCAAGGGAAGTAAAAGCAAAAATAAATGAATGGAACTATACCAAATTAAAAAGCTTCTGTACAGCAAAAGAAACCATCAACAAAGCAAAAAGCCCACTGAATGGGAGAAAATATTTGCAAACAATTCACCTTACAAGGGTCTAAAATCTAAAATATATAGACAACTTATATGACTTAACAAAAAAAGAAACAACCCAATTAAAAAGTGGGCAGAGGACCTAAACAGACATTTCTCCCATGAAGATATATGAATGGCCAGCAAACATAGGAAAAAATACTCATCTTCATTAGCTATCAGGGAAATGCAAATCAAAACCGCAATGAGATACCACCTCACACCTGTTAGAATGGCTATTATCAACAAGACAAGGAATAACAAGTGCTGGAGAGGATGTGGAGAGAAAGGAACTCGCACACTGCTGGGTAGGACTGCAAACTGTTACAACCACTATGAAAGACAGTGTGGAGGTTCCTCAGGAAATTAGAAATGGAGTTAACCATATGACCCAGCAATTTTCTTTCTGGTTATCTACTGAAAAAACTTGAAAACCTTAGTTCACAAAGATTTATGTAGTCCACTGTTCACAGTGGCCAAAACATGGAAGCAACCAAAGTGCCCTGCAACAGGTGACTGGATAAAGAAGCTGTGGTACATATACACAATGGAATATTACTCAGGTATAAGAAAAGATGAAATACTGCCATTTACAACTAAATGTATGGACCTAGAGGTCATCACACTAAGCAAAATAAGCCAGACAGAAAACATCAAAAAATATATCACTCATATGTGAAATATAAAACTGAAAGGAACAAAGAAAAAACAAACAAAAACTCATGATCACAATCAATAGTTTCATGGTTGTTCAGAGGTAAGTGGGGTGGGGGTTGGAGAAAAGGGAGGGGTGGGAGAGGAGGGAGGGGGAACTAAATATATGGTGATGGAAGGAGAAAAAACAGAAAAGAAAAAATAAATATAAAGAGTCTTGCTTGTGCCTGGAACATGCTAAGTACTCAATAATGCAAAGAGCAGAAGTAAAACCTTAGAAGTTATGTTGAAAATCTAATGTCCCAAATACCTTTATTCCTGGGTTGTCTTAAGGGAAGGAAGAAAAACCTGGTATACATCACAACATTAATCCTTGCAGAATGATGTTATCATTTTCAGAAACCAATTTAATAAGTATTTAGTGTTCTGTATATCTTTCCTTTTGTACAGTTTGGAATATTTGTCAAACTGTTCATCATTATTTTCAAACAAATAAGCAAACACACAGAACTCATCTCGTAGAAACCTAATGATAGGTTTCTATGAAAAAAATAGGTTTTGCAACCTAGATTAAATAATAAATATTAATTTATAAATTCTGTTTTCATTTTGCTAGACTCCATTTTTTAAATAGAAAAAATAGAAAAAATGCCATTAGGCCCAACATAAAATCTAAATATAGATGAGGTTTGGAAGTGACTTATGATGTGAGTCTTGAAGGGTAGGATTCCTTTGAAACATGCTACTGTTGGTGTTGTGAACATTATCTCCTCAGACTTTGTGTGGCCTTAATGGGTTCTGACTGGCAGCTGTCTCTATATTATGAAGCACATGTTTGCTTCTGTTTGCTAGCCCTCCATTTTCCCCTTTCTGTCTATCTATACTGTCACTTTAGAAAAGGGTCAGACTATGAGAGCTCTGTGCTGGTCTTGCCTGGAACATGCACATAGCTTGCACTGCACTTTTTTTTTTTATTATTGGGTGCTAATTTCTTACCCTCATTCCTGTCTCTTTGTAAAGCTCATTTGCTCATGGAAGCCTTCCCTGACTCACAGAATAGTCTAATTTTCCCAGGGCAGTCTTGGTATTTCTACAGCTTACACACATCATGTTTGTAATTACTTGTTTAGATCTAATCTTTGGGAAACTTGAATCCTGGTCACAGAGATTGTGTCTTCCTGCTCATGACTGTCCCATGCCTAGCCTGGTGCCAGGCACATAATAATACCTTAATGAAAATTTGTTCATTGTCTGAGAGATGCAGCCCCTTCCCTCCTGTTACCATAGATAGGGTCCCACGGCCAGGTGTAGGCTTGAGGCCTCTGGATGGCTCATGTTGTCCCGTAACCACAGGTGTTAGGCCTGAAGGGCTAGTGAGATCAGTTAGTTGACCCCCTTCTTTTTCAGATGAGGCAGCAATACTAGTTTTCCAGGTCTGCAAAAATGCCACAAATTGGGTGGTTTAGACAACAGAAATTTATTGTCCCACAGGTTTGGACACTAAAAGTCCAAGATCATGGTGTTGGTAGGGCTGGTTTCTTCTGATGTCTGTGAAGGAATGTTCTTTTTCCTGACTCTTCCCTGGTTTCTGGAGTTTGCTTGCAATCTTTGGCATTCCTTGGCCTATAGAAGCATCATCACAATCTCTGACTTCATCTTTAATGATGTTCCCCCTGAGGGCATGTCAGTGTCTAAATTTCCCCTTTTTATAAGGACACCAGTTATATTGGGTTAAGACCCACTGAAAGAACTTCATTTTAATTTAATCATCTGCAAAGATCCTGCTTCAAAGTAAGGCCACATTCACAGGTAATAGGGGTTAGGACTTAAACATCTTTTAGGGATGTCATTGCCAAGTTTTTTAAGCTGGAGAGGTTTCAGCAGTGGTGCACCCAGTTGAAAAAAACATGCTAAAAACTAACTTAGGGAGGTCATAAACAAGCCATCAAGCAAGCCACTTTATTGTGCACCTAGGACTATACATACATATTCAAACAAAAGTCTTGCCACATATGCCCAGTAGTGGTTGATTGGGTTTTCATGGTTACATAAGCCAGTATATGTGCAGTAAATGTCAGTCCCAGGAATTCCTCAGCCTGAGGCATTGACCATTTATGGTAAGGTCATGGAGGTCAGGGCCTGCGATGGCCTGGCTATTAACTTCTTACAATGGGCCTGGTTATAACTCTTTAGAGCATATCTGGCTGTAACCCTTTGGGGAATGACACTCCACCCCTACAGGGCCACCATATGGGACTTTGCCCATAATGTATATCCTTGAGCCCATAGCCCACAGCAACAATATAGGGTACAAAAAAAGACTACCAGACTGCTAGCAATAATTGCTAGGACCATTAGTATCCACTGCCAGGAGTTCTACCAAGAGGTCAATGAGTCTTCTGTGGAGGAGGCAATGACTTGTACCTCCATGTCCATCTCAGCCAGGGCTATCTGAATGTGCTCAACATGATCTGGGATATATACACAACATTCCACACGTAAAATAGCACAGGTGCCACCTTGGAAGGTTGTCAATAAATCTAAAGCCCTCCAATTTTGCAGCACAACTTTACACATTTGTGCTGTTTCATCTAATAACAAGCTTAAGACCTGTTTAGTAGCATTTGAGGTTTGAGTTGTATGCATTGCTAAAGCTTCTACTTGTAATTCTACATCTATGACAGCAGCTCCTGGCAGGGCCAGAGAAAAAGGACAGAACTACCAAGTGGCTCTACATTGGTGATGCCAGTGGGGATACACAGTATCCCAATTAGTAGGCAATTGAGAAAGGGTCACCAGTACTCAACCAGCAATGTAAGGGTGACCCCATGTACATTGGCCAGTCCAGTTTGGACACAAGAGTGGGGGCACCCAATTAGGAGTGTGGTTAGTGGTTGAGTGATGTTGTTATATACATAATGGGACTTGTTCCCATAGTTCCACATGTTCCCCAACCATCTGACCCCACCCATTAGTCATTGCATAACCAAACAGAGGGGATTGGTTATTATGGTCCTTGAGGAGCAAATTGTCCATTGCCTGGTGATACTGGCTCCATTTAGCAGTGCTCTTCCTTGTACATAACTGTGTCCAATTGTTTAGGGAAGCTGGTTGAATCCATCACAGAAGCCCCTCAGCTGCCTCCATTGGTATTTCCATGCAGATCCCAAAATGGGAAACATTATGCACCTGAGCAAAAGTATGTGCCCAGGACAGGATACTATTGCCTGCTGTTAGGCTGGGTGGTAAGACAAAGCAGACAGTGACACCATTAAAGGAAGATTTTTACCCTCAGGTTAAATACAGGCAATGTGTCCATCTTGTGACAACAATGTGGCCAGTAAGGGCTTTGCCCCTGGCCTATGATACCAGACTAGTTCCCTGAGATTTTGGGGCCGTGGTGGCTCTAATTGGGTGATGGAATACAAAGGAGAAGCCAGAGGGCAAGGACAAATGTTCCTTTTAATATAGGACCTCTGGCCCTCTCTTGTAGAATCACCTGTACAGAGAGGGGCCAGAGCCTTAATCATGGTTTCAAAACCAATCCTTCCTTGAGTCAAACACCCCAAGGTTCTATTAGAGCCAGCCAAGATTCATGGGAGGCTTGGGTGGCCCAAGGCCATGACCATGAAGCTGGTTTTCCTGATGCCAATGAGTCAAGATCAAGGAGGAGAAAGGGCCCATTACATATTGTAGGCACCATGTGTGGGTCAGCTGTGTTAAGACATATTTTCAAAAAAAATGGGGTGGCCCTTGAACAACTTTGTCTAATGGAGACCAACCAGTGTGTCTAGGTTGTTCATTCAACAGCCTAACTACAGTGGGAAGATTACTTTTCCATTTGCATAAATAGGGGCTCAAGACCTTTAATTTTTCCTTTAATAAACCATTATATCTTTCTATCATGCCTGCGGCTTGGAGTTGGTAAGGTACATGCAGTTGCCATTCAATATCATTTAAAAAAAAATTTTTTTTATGTGGCTAGCTCCCTGGCTGGGAATTGAACCCAGGCCACAGCATTGACAGCGCTGAAGCCTAGCCACCACACCACCAAGGACCTCCCTCAATATCATTTTTTTATGAGGCCAAGTCTATACTTTGTATCCAGTAAAGTGAGTGCCCTGGTTACTGCTAATTACCATAGGAGTCCCATAGGAAGTGCTCAGCTGATCAAGCACAGCAAGGATGTGTATTTGGGTGGCCATGGCCATAAGCCAGACAAATCTTAACCTAGTCGCTTTATACACTGCTGTGAAGGCAAATTGACAACCATGATCTGCTGGCAAGGGCCCAATATAGTCCACTTGCCACTCTGAAAGGGCTGCCCACCCCTTGGCACAACACCTGGTTCTTGCAGGGGGTGGCACCAGTGGGGGTGCTGTTTTGCACAAGTCTGGCAATCTTGCACACTTGTTGACATTGTGTCCAAGTCAGGGATATGCCCCATCAACAAGCTACCTGTTTTTCTATAAGAGAATAGTGGGCTTTTGCCCCTTTCTGCAATTGAGACCAAAAGTCAATGGGCACCTTATGACTCCCATGTTTCTGCCATAAGCTCCATCCGAACCTGTTGTCATACATTGGCACCATTAAAAGGTATGGTAGGGTGGTGTCAACCACCCATAGGGTTGGGCTTGAGCTACAGTTTGCTTGGTGACTCAAAATGACTGTTCTATATTTAGAGTCCAATCCCAAGAAGCCCCTCCCCATATCAAGTGATATAAGGGGAAAGCTAAAGTGGCTAAATGAGGAATAAACACTCTCCAATAGCCTAACAAACTCTAAGTCTGCCATAACCTAGGTCCTTGGACTTTGTCTTCATTGATGGCCCACCCCCAGGTCTTGAGGGCTTCTTGTAGACTTGTGGCCACAGTCTTGGGCTCTGTAAGAGAATCAGAAGTTAGCATTATATCATTGATATAATGGAACAGATGCACCTTTGCTGGCTCCTGCCAGGTGGCTCAGTCTTGAGCTACCAGTCCATGACACAGGGTGGGACTCTGCAGATATCCCTGGGGAAGCACTATGAAAGTCCTTTGTTGTCCATTCCATGTGAAGGTGAACTGTTCTTGACTTTCCAGCACTGTATCTATGGAGAAAAAGGCTTTTGCCAAATCCACAACATACTGATATTGCTCCAGTTCATGTATGAATTAGTCCATAAGATCCATAACATTGGGCACCGCTGCATGCAATGAGGGCATCACCTTGTTTAGCTCCTGATAGTCTACAGTCATGCAGCAGGAGCCATCAGGTTTTTTTTCACTGGCCATACAAGAGAATGGTAAGGGCTATGCATTGCGCAGATTATTTGGACTTTTTTGAGCTTGAGAATGGTACAGTCACTCTCTTCATGCCCTCTAGGTGACCAATATTATTTTATATGCACAAAACAGGTAGCTTGGGGCAATACCAAGGGGACAAGATGGGGGTGCCCCCAAGCAATAGTTTTCACCACTCATAAATGCAGGTGAAATTTCCCATTGTTATCAAGATTGCCAATCCTTGCAGCACATCCACCCCTAGAATACATTCTGCAATACGGGAGACATAGACCTTATAGTGTTGTAGGGGCAATCATCCAATGCCCAGGGTCACAATTACTTGTTTGACCCATATTATCCAGCCTCCATATCTCTCATGGTGTCCGTAGGACCACTAAAGTAATCAGAATTTCCACACAGCAAAGTGTTATCGGCTCCAGTGTCCACAAATGCTAGTACCTGCTGCACATTTTGGGAGGACCAGTAAATAGTAAGTTCAACATGTGGCCTCTGGTCCCCTGGATTCCCCCTTAGCTGGGTACCTTGGCCAGACCCCTAGTTTGGGTCAAAATCAGTCAGTCTCAATCCCTGAATCAGGAGTGTAGCAACTAGCAGAGGAGTAAACTACTACTCAGGTTTCACCTGCTTCCAAAGACCCAGTACTACTTCTATAAGCTGCTGCTCTGTTTTTCTCTGTGGCTACCCCCACAACCAAAAGATCAAATTACATCTGCTTTGGCTTACTTTTACTGCAGGCTGAATGTCACCCTTTTGAGCCTCCCTAATTTTTTGGCATCCTTTGGGTGGGGGCCCCTTGGGCCCCTATAGCAGCCTCGCCTGGTCACTTTTTTCTTTTGTTTCACTCCCACATCTCCCAATTGAGCCAGGGTGACTGTTATTTCATGCACTTGCCCCGGAGGCCACCTGGGAGGACTGTGCTGACTCTTCCAAGCCCTACACTGTACGTTCAGCAGCCAGCAGATGCTCCTCTAGTGTTTCTTTCTGGCACTGCAGCTGACATATCTGTTGAGGCCACACTGAGTCTTCTGAGCCCCATTGTCTAGGTTTAGCAGCCACCAGGCACTCCTCCAACATTTCTTCCTGACAGTGCAGCTAATGTACATGTTGAGCTTGTTCCTGTATCTCCCAACTGGCATGCCACAGCACTGCCAGAAACATTCAGGCTACGTGGCTGACTGCCTCCCAGTGTGCCAGTGGAACATTCAGTTCCATAGATTCCAGGGCCTTCTTAATATCCCCAGGTATGGGCCTTATCTCATTATAGTCCTCCAGGGCCATCCATGTGGCTAGATATGTGGTCACTGGGTACCATAGGGAGGTGGGAGGCCACATTTCTTCTACCCAGAGACCCTCAGAAGTGCTGTGGGTAGTACCTCATCCTGCAGACTATGCCAAAATGTCAAGATTTTTAAGCAGTGCAGGTTTTGGTGGTGGTACATTCAGTTGAAAAAACACACATGGAGTCAACATAGGGGGGTCATAAACAAGCCAGCAAGCAAGCCACTTTATTGCTCACCTGGGACTATATATACATATTCAAACAAAAATGGCATCTTGCCACATAGGCCTAGTAGCAGTTGTTTGAGTTTTTATGGTTACATAAGCCAGTACATGTGCAGTAAATGTCAGTCCCAGGAATTCCTCAGCCCAGGGCATTGACCATTTATGGTAAGGTCAGGGAGCTCAGGGCCTGCAGTGGCCTGGCTATTAACTCCTTACAATGGGCCTGGCTGTGATTTTTACAGTAGGCTTGGCTTTAACTCTTTGGAAACTGACAGAAGGGAACACAATTTAGTACATAACAAAGACTAGGTTTATAACACATTGTCTTCATTGCTAAAAGATGATGCTACTTAACTCCATTTTTAGAATATAGAGGTTGTGTTATTTTCCAAGGTCTAGTATTTTTGTTATCTTTTGTGAGCAAGAATCATAATACAGAGGAAAACCTGGACCATAAATCAAGAGGTTGATTTGCTTGAGTAATAGAGTTTGTTTGCTAAATTTGGAAAATTATCTTCATATGGTGTTTTCCACTGACTGACATTAGACCCACTTGGCTACATATCCACCAACAAACGAAGTCACAAGAGTTCATTTATTCTCTTGAATCAATAAACAATTATTTAGAGAAAGTGACTTGGTGAAGAATTTAATGAAAGTCACCTGAATTTTGAAATTAGAAATAATTCAAGTTTTGCCATATATTAGCTATGTGGCCCTAGGTAAGTCACTTAATTATCTGTATATCAACTCACCGTGTAACGTTCTGGCACTGGATTAGATAATCTCTAAAGACCCTTCTTGCTGGAACCTTTTTTGGATTATGTGGTTCTTTTAGTATTGAAAGTAGAAAAGCCCTCTATGGGATTGGGCCGTACAAATACAAAAAGGAATTAACTGCTGAAGCACTTTTTCTGTTTATTCTCATCAGTGGATATGAGATGGTTCTAGACTTAGCACAGAAGAAAAAGGCTTAGCCCCTGCCTTCATTGACTTCTATGTGCTCACTATCTACTCCTTGTAAGCAATGACCATCATGCAGTATATCTTCTGATAACAGGGCATTATTCCTGAGGCCCACTTCAGTGATCATGTGCTGGTTGGTTTGTGGTGTCAGAATTCACATGAGTTGAATGTATCATTTTCATCCTGAAATAACTAATTTTCCAAACAGTTATTTCTATGAGTGTCTGATAACATATTTAAGAACCAAATCAAAGTATTATTTACTTGTTACTTATATAGCTGAGCCTTTGGGTTGTACATGCTCACTCTTTATAATCTTGGCATAAAAAGTCCTGCTAATAATAACATCCTTACTATAAATAGAGATTTTTAGATGACCTCTCCTTCTATTGTACTGCCTCTTACAATGCTCAAACTATCTTAATTCTTTTTCTTTATTTTATCATAAAATTGTGACCCTTGATTTTAGGGAGGATAGAAAATAGACCAGCTATCTTAACCATGTTTGGATAAATCAGTCATCACCTTCTTTTTTTCCAAGAAGAATGAGGCATAGTGGCTTGAATGAGGCATAGACTATTTTCCATTCAGTTTTTCCAAAGAAAATGGAAAAAGATGTAAATATCTGCTAACTGTGCTATGTCAGTTGTGTGGAATTTAGTTTTAAGGATGCAACCATCATTATTATGAAAAGAGAGGGAGGTCAAACTGTCAGTGTTTTGTTTCATTTAATATTGAGACCAAAAATAACCTCAGGAGAAAGAGAATTGATTATTGAACTCAGTTCTAGTTTAATGTTTGAGAGGAATATAGATTTGATATGAAGCTAGAGAGCTTTCTCAGTATAATAGCCTTTCCCTCAAATTTAAGAATACTTAGATTTACATTTTAATAGTATGTGATTTCAGAACTTTGCTTTTTGCACAAAAAAGTCTCAGTCAACAACATTATAATGAGGAAAGATGTGGGTGTGCAACAATATCACACTAGAGTCAGTCATCAAAGTATTTTACCCCAACATTTTATAGTCTGTATCGTGTATCAGTCACTAAATTAGGTGTTTAGCATGTATGATATCATTTAAAGCAAAATAACCCTATAAAATTGGAACAACTCTAACCTATACTCTTAGATCAGCGGTTCTCAACCTGTGGGTCAAGACCCCTTTGGGGGTCAAATGACCCTTTCACAGGGGTTGCTTAAGACCATCAGAAAACACATATCAGATATTTACATTATGATTCATAACAGTAGCAAAATTACAGTTATGAAGTAGCAACAAAAATAATTTTATGGGGGTCACCAGAACATGAGAAACTGTATTAAAAGGGCTGTAGCATTAGGAATGTTGAGAACCACTGTCTTAGATGAAAATAACATAACACAGAAAGGGTTAAGTAATTGGCTTAAATTTATCCAATTAGGAATCATATACTTGGGATTCCAGCATAGAGCAGAACAATTTGACACAAGCTTAGAGATCTTTCCAAAAGCTCTGGTGTCCTATTAATAGGGGCCTGATTTGTGCAAATGCTGCTGTCACACAGCTTTCCAGGTGTGAGATTCAGGTGAATATAAAGGCCTTGTTCAGGCACTGATTCCTATGGCATCATTAATCTAAGCCAGGTTAGTACTGGTGGAGTTAGAAGAAGGACTGAAAATAGGTACTAAAGGGCATATGGATATGAAGGAAATATAGTTCCTCAGAGTACTTTTAGGAGTAGCCTGAAAGTGCATGCCATCATTATGCTAAAAAGGAGAATAAAAGTGTGATGAACAAACTATAAAAGATTGCTATTAGGAGCCCGAGAAAGGAGAGATCCTAGTATGCAAAAGCTGTTCTGAACTCAAATCCACATGTGACTCTGACAGTGCTGGGATGTATCACTGGGTGAGAGGATAAAGAAGAAAATTCCTCAAGGAAGGGGCACATGGGATGGGCCAGAGAAAGGTTTAAGGTTTTGGTAAGGAGAAATTTACACTGGAGATGGCATTCCAAGTAGAGGAAATAATGACAGTGGCAGAAAAGTGGAAATGCTTAGTAGCATTACTTGGAACAAATAATGGAAAATGCAGCCTTAAGTTTGTAAGATTGGAGCCTGGGAATATTCCAGTGCAGGAATTTAAAATTTGCTCTCATGACTTTCTAGGAAGGCTAGGGATGGGCTTTAGTTAGTTTATAAAGTTTTATTTGAAACTTTGAGTATATGTCCATGTTTCAGTTATTTATTGCTGTATAACAAACCACTCCAATGCTAATTAAAACATGAACTGACTTAAAAGAATTTATTATTTCTCCTGATTTTGCAATCAGAAATGGCTCAGCTAAGAACTACGAATTTGTCCAGAAACCCAGCTGAGTGCTTGGGGTTCTATCATATATTTTCAGGCCTCCTTCATGTTTAGTGCCTACCCTCCCACTGAGAGTTTAAAGTAAAAGCTAGCACCATCAAGGGATCACCCATCAAAACCCAGCTTTGGAGACATTTCCACAATTTACCTTGAAACTCCTATTGCTGTCCAGTGCAAAACTTATATAAAAGTAGACATCTTGAGGACTAGTTTGATTTAATATGGATAAGAACTTCCTTATATCTGGAGCTGCCTAACTATGGGCTTTGTTGTAAACCAATGAGTCCTCCATTTTTAGAATTAAAAATAGTGGATGCCATAACTGCGACTCAGAGATTCCACTGAAGTAATTTCTTCATTCTAAGGTATTACACTAGATGATGGTCTTATGATGATTTGGAATGTAAAGATCCTGACTTAGTTGTTCCCTAATGTCACAAAGTCATTGAGATGGAGAAAAGCCATTAAGTGTCTAGAAAAGCAGTGCACTTGATAATTGGAAGCATAGGAAATGTCTATTTCCATAGCACCACAATTAATTGGCGAGAAAGTTTTTGCTCACCCAAGGCTGTGAGCAGAGAGAAGGAAGACAACACTTTTTCTACCACTCTTTGCTGCTTTAGAAAGTTCTTAGTCTATATGCTACTTACATGTCCTAAGGAGAAAAAGACTAAATGAATATGTTTGCATCTTACCACTGATTAATGCTGGTAATCAGCTTTGCAACAGCTGCTCACTTAACAACTTCTTTAGCAGACATAGATGTTATGTTTCTACTTCTCTTGTATTACTTAATGGTAGCCTAATATACATTGGGCCTCTTCTCATCCTTTAAAGACATTCTTCAAGGATATGCTTGATATTATGAAAGTCATTGCCAATTGTGTTAAAAAAAATGATGCCACATGTGTCACAATGAAGAGATTCTAACTTACAGGTTCCCATTTTAATTTGGGATCACAGTATAATTGATCATCTCTGTTACAGACATGTAACAGTAATTCATATCCAAAATTGCTGGAGAAGTTTAGAAGTGAAAACACTAGAAAGTGATTTCAGAGCAAGAGTTACTATTGTTCCACTTTGGGTCTGGAAATTTATGGACTTTGTTTAATAGATAAAGTTCTCTTTAGCACTGGCCAACACGAATTTGGTGGTGAGACAATTCTAGGTGTGGATGGTGTTATCAATAGCCCAAGGTTAATTTTGATAGACATTTCTGAAAAGCTGGCTTGACTACTTTGATTGAGTAGAATACGTTTTACATTTCTTTGTAATGCTGTTATTTTTAGTTGCTCTGTCTATAAATTTAAATATAAAATAAAAACTTTTTTAACTAAGAGAAAGCTATCTGAGACAAAAGATAGTCTGTTTACATTTGGAAAGAAGTTTCAATAATTTATAGGTGACTTTCATGTAAGAGGGGAAATGTCACTGTCATTGTATTAACTAAAGATTAATGCTAGGGATGTCAGAAACATGAGGTATGAGGGGTCCCACTTAATTTCTCCCCTTGAAGGTACAACAAGTAGAACAGCTATAATTCAACAAAGGATTCCCTGTACAACACACAGACATGTCTGAGAGATCTGTGCATCATAACATCCAAAGGTAGGCAAACTGGGGTGAACAGAGGACAAGGGAAGGAAGAAGAGCAGAGATGAGGGCCACAGACACACCAAGGAACTCACTGCAGTCCTAGGAGAGGAGAGGATTGAGGCTGCAGGGACACTCTTTGTGGTGCTAAGCATTCCTCTTTGAGTGATCAAGAAAGCCTCAGAGGAAAAGAAAAAATGAAGCCCAAATCAGTGGAAGAAAGGAAATAATAAAAATTAGAGCAGAGTTAAATGAAATACAGAAAAAAAAGTAGAAAAAATTAATGAAAAAAGAGCTTGTTCTTTGAAAAGATTAATATAATTGACAAACTCCTGCCTAGATTCATTATGAAAAAGAGATGAACCACAGATAAACAAAATCAAAATGAAAGAGGAGAAGTTATGGATACCACAGAAATACAAAGCATCATAGAATACTATGAAGAACTACATGTCACCAAATTCAACAACCTCAAAAACAGACAAGTTCTTAGAAATATATAATGTTTACAAACTGAATCACAAAGAACTGGAAAATTAAATAGAGCACTGGAAGAAAATTGAAACAATTACCCAAAACCTTCCTAAAAGCAAAAGTCCAAGGCCAAAAAGCTTAACTAGTGAATTCTACCAAATATGCAAAGATGACTTAATACCTCTCCTCAAACTCTTCTAAAAATTTGCAGAAGAGGCAATATGTTCTAAATTTTTTATGAGACCAACATTACCCTGATACCAAAAACTGATAAGGATAATACAAAAAAGAAAACTGCAGATCAAAAGCTCTGATAAATACAGACCACCAAATTTTAAATAGACTATTAACAAATCAAATATAACAATACATTAGAGATTGTATATTCCATGGGCATGAATATGATTCAACATATACAAATTGATCAATGTAATATGCCACATAAACAAAATAAAGGATAAAAATTATACAATCCTATCAATGATGCAGAGAAAGAATTTAACAAGATACAGTATCCATTTCTGATTAAAACACTTAATAAAAATGGGTAAAGGAGGAAAGTACCTCAACATAATAAAGATTATATATGATAAACCCTCACCTAATATCATACTGAATGGTGAAAAATGAAGACAGGGAAGCCCCATATCACCACTGTTATTCAACGTAGTATGTATTGTAAGACTTAGCAAGAGCACAGTCACAAGAAAGAAATAAGATGCATCCAAAGTGGGAATGAAGAAGTTAAACTGTGACTTTTTGCAGATGACATGACTTGTTACATAGAAAACTCTAAAGACTTCACCAAAAAACTATTAGAAACAATAAACAAATACAGTAAAGTGGCAAAAATCCATTGCATTTGTATATAGTAAAAATAAAATTTCAGAAAAAGAAATTTTAAAAATGATACTTATTGCAATTGTAAAAAGAAACAAAATACATAGAAATAAACTTAACAAAAAATGTGAAGAATGTATATACTGAAAACTGTATGACATTATGAAAAGAAATTAAAGAAGGCCCAAAGAAAGAGATATTCTGTGTTCATGGATTGGAAAAATTAACATAGTTAAAATGGCCATATTACTCAAAGCAATATACATATTTAATGCAATCCCCATCAAAATCCCAATGGCATTTATTTTTATTTTTTATTGTTAAATTTATTGGAGTGACATTGGTTAGTAAAAATTACATGGGGTGTACAATTCTACAATTCATCATCTATGTGTTGTGTTATGTGTTCATCACCCAGATTCAGTTCTCTTTCCATGACCATATATTTGAGACCCTGTCCCTTTCTCTCCTACCCTCCTCCCCCATACCCTCAGATAACCACTAACCACTAAACTATTGAATGTGTCCATGAGTTTTTGTTTCTTTGTTGCTTTCAGCTTTGTGTTCCACAAGTGAGTGAAATTATATGGTTCTTAGTTTTTTCTGTTTGGCTTATTTTGCTTTGAATGATGTTCTCAAGGTCCATCTATGTTGTCATAAATGGGCTTATTTAATCTTTTCTTATGGCTGAAAAATATTCCATTGTGTATATGTACCACAGCTTCTGTAGCCAGTCATCTATCAGAGGGCACTTTGGTTGGTCCTATGTTTTGGCCACTGTGAACAGTGCTGTGATGAACATTGGGGTACATAAGTCTTTGTGGACCAAGGTTTTTGAAATTTTTAGGTAAATATCCTAGAGGGAGGTTGCTGGGTCATATGGTAACTCCATTCATACTTTTCTGAGGAAACTCCACACTGTCCTCCATAGAAGTGGTATCAATTTGCACTCTCACTAGCAGTGTGCGAGAGTTCCTTTTTCACCACATCATCTCCAGCACTTGCTACTCCTTGCCTTGTTAAGAATAGCCATTCTCACAGGTGCGAAGTGGTATCTTATTGTGGTTTTGATTTGCATTTTCCTAATAACTAATGAGGTTGCACATTTTTTCATATGTCTGTTGGCTATTTGTATATCTTCATGGGAGAAATATCTGTTCAGGTCCTCTACCCACTTTTTAATTGGGTTGTTTGTTTTCTCGTTGTTAAGTCATACTAGTTCTTTATATATATTTTAGATATTAGACACTTATCAGGTGCATTGTTTGCAAATATTGTCTCCTATTTAGTTGGCTGTCTCTTTGCTTTGTTTATGATTTCTTTGCTGTACAGATTTTTAGTTTAATATAGTCTGATTCATTTATTTTTGCTTATATTTCCCTTGTCTTTGAGGTCATATTCATGAAGTCCTCCTTGAGCCTGATGAGGTCTATAAGTTTAGTACCAAAGTTTTCTTTTAGAGAGTTTATTATTTTGGGTCTTATGTAGAGGTGTTTAATCCATTTTAAATTAATTTTAGTACATGATGACAGGTCACAACTCAGATTCATTCTTTTGCACATACTTTTCCAGTGTTCCCCACACTATTTACTAAAGAGGCTGTTTTTCCCTCACTGTATATTTTTTACTCCTTTATCAAAAATTATTTGTCCATATATTTGTGAATTTATTTCTGGGTTTTTGGTTCTGTTCCATTGGTCTGTGTATCTATTTATCTGCCAATACCAAGCTATTTTGATTATTAATGCTTCATAGTATAAATTAAAATCAGAAAGCATGACACCACCAGCCTTATTCTTTTTATGTAGTATTGCTTTGGTGTTTTGAGGTCTTTTGTAGTTCCACACAAATATGATAATTTTTTTTATCTATGTTGTGGAAGTATGATTGTATGATTTTGATAGGAATTGCATTAAATCTGCATATTGCTTTGGGTAAAATGGCCATTTTAACAATGTTAAGTCTTCCTATCTGTGAACATAGAATACCTTTCCATTTCTTTATGTCCTCTTCAATTCTTTCAAAAATGTCTTATAGTTTTCCATGTATAAGTCACTCAAGTTTTTTGTTAAGGTTATTTTCAGGTATTTAATTCTTTTTGTTGTGATCACAAAAAGCATTTGACTCTGTCATTTCTTTTTCTAAAGATTTGTTGTTTGTAATAGGACTGCTGTTGATTTTTGTACATTGATTTTGTATCCTGCAACTTTACTATATTCGTTTATTGTTTTAATAATTTGCTGGTGGTGTCTTTGGAATTTTCTATATAAAAGATCATGTCATCTGCAAATAGTGACAGTTTGACATCTTCTCTCCCAATTTGGATACCTTTTATTCCTTTCTCTTTCCATTGCCCTGGCTAGAACTTGCAGTACCATATTGAATAGCAGTGGTGAAAGGGAGCATCTCTGTCTTGTCCCTAATTTTAGGGGAATAGGCTTTAGCTTTCTCCCATTCAATATGATGTAGCTGAGGGTTTGTCATATATGGTCTTTATTATTTTGAGGTACTTTCCTTCTATACCCATTTTTTCAGTGTTTTGATCATAAATAGATATTGTATCATATCAAATGCATTTTCTGCATCAATGAAAATGATCATTATGATTTTTATCTTTTATTTTGTTTATGTACTATATCACATTAATTGATTTTCATATGTTGAATCATCTTTGTGCTCCTGGGATAAATCCTACTTGATTGTGGTGTATAAAGTTTTTGATGCATTGTTGTATTCTATTGGCTAATATTTTGTTTAGGATTTTTGCATGTGTGTTCATCAGAGATAATTATCTGTAGTTTTCATTTTTTGTGTGTGTTGTCTTTACCAGGCTTTGTTCTTAGGGTAATGTTGGTATCATAGAATGAGTTGGGAAGTATTGCCTCATCTTCATGTTTTTGGAAGAGTCTGAGGAGGATAGGCATTAATTCCTCTTGGAATGCATGACAAAACTTGTTTGTGAAACCATCTGATTCAGGGCTTTTATCTTTGGGGAGGTTTTAGATGATTGTTTCAATTTCTTTACTATTGATTGGTCTATTTAGATTATTCATTTCTTCTTGGTTCAGTGTAGGTAGAATATATGTTTCTAGGAACTTGTTCATTTCTTCTAGGTTGTTAAATTTAGTGGCAGAAAGCCCTTCATAATATTTTCTTATAATCCTTTGTATTTCTGTGTTATCAGTGGTAATTTCTCCCCTTTCATTTTCAATTTTGGATATTTGGGTTTTTTCTTTTCATCCTTTGTTTTCTCTAACCAGGGGTTTGCCAATTTTGTTGATATTTTTGAAGAACCAGCTCTTTGTTGCATTAATATTTTTCTATTATCTTTCTGTTCTTGATTTCATTTAGCTCTGCTCTTATTTTTATTATTTCTCTTCTTCTGCTGACTTTGGATTTATTCCATTCTTCTTGTTCTAGTTCTTTGAGATGGGACATTAGGATGCTTACTTGTAATTTGTTATGTTTCTTAAGATAGGCCTGTAATGATATAAATTTCCCTCATTACTACTTTTGCTGCAATAATTTTGATATGTTGTATTTTCACTGTCATTAGTTTCTGTATATTTTTAAATCTCTTTTTTATTTGTTCTTTGATCCATTCATTTTTAATAAGATACTGTTTAATCTTTATGTATAAGTGATCTTTTTCTGCTTTCTTTCACAGTTGATCTCTAATTTCAGAGTTTTGTGTCTGATAATACACTTGGTATGATTTTAATCTTTTTTTTTATTGTTAGACTTACTGGGGTGACTTATTGGTTAGCAAGAATTACATAACTTTCAGATGTATATTCTACAGTGCATTGTCAACTCCCAGTGTGAGTTCTCATTCTGTCATCATATATTTAGTTCCCACTCCCTCCTTTCCCACTCCCTCCATCTTCTCCCTTCTCCTTCCCACTTGCTCGCAAATAACCATTAAACTATTAATTGTGTCCATGCATTTTTGTTTGTTTGTTAGTTTTTTTCTTTGTTGCTTTCAGTTTTATATTTCACATATGTGTGAGGTCATATAGTTTTTAGTGTTTTCTGTCTGGCTTATTTTGCTTAGCATGATGACCTCTGGGTCCATCCATTTTGTTGTAAATGGCAGTGTTTCATTTTTTCTTATAGCTGAGTAATATTTCCTTGTGTATATGTACCACAGCTTCTTTACCTAGTCATCTATCACAGTGCACTTACGTTGCTTTTATGTTTTGGCCATAAACAGTGCTGCAATGAACATTGGGGTACCTAAGTCTTTATGGAATAAAGTTTTCAAGTTTTTTTGGTATATCCTCAGAAGGGCAATTCCTGGATCATATGGTAACTCTATTCCCAATTTTCTGAGGAACCTCCACACAGTCTTCCACAGTGGTTGTACCAATTGGCACTCCCACCACCAGTATGTGAAACTTTCTTTTTCTCCACATCCTCTCCAGAACTTGGTGCTCCTTGTCTTGTTGATAATAGCTGTTCTAACAGGTATAAGGTGGTATTTCATTGTGCTTTGATTTGCATTTCCCTGATAGCTAATGAGGATAAGCATTTTTTCATATGTCTGCTGGCTATTTGTATTTCTTCATGAAAGAAGTGTCTGTTTAGGTTCTCTGCCCACTTCTTAATTGAGTTGCTTGCTTTTTGTTGTTAAGTCATATTAGTGCTTTATATATTTTAAATATAAGACCTTTATCAGATGTATTGTTTGCAAATACCTTCTCCCACTCAGTTGGCTGTGGTTTTGCTTTGTTGATGGTTTCTTTTGCTATGCAGAAGCTTTTTAGTTTGATATAGTCCCACTCATTTGTTTTTGCTTTTACTTCCCTTGATTTTGAGGTCACATTCATAAAATTTTCTTTGAGCCCTAGGTCTGTAATTTAGTACCTATGTTTTCATCTATACAGTTTATTGTTTCAGGTCTTATATGAAGATCTTCAATCCATTTTGAGTTAACTTTTATATATGGTGAGTGTACACAGCTCAGATTCATTCTTTTTATTTTATTTTTTTTTAGAGGTGAAACAAAAGGATAGTTCATTGAAGAGAAAGTACACTCCAAAGAGGTAGAAGTGGGCTTGAGCAAGGAGAGTGGATCAAAAACCTTAAGTGGCAAAGGGAAAGTACTCTCCTAAGAGGTAGGAACAGGCTCGAGCAGGAAAGTGGCTCAAAGCCTCAGATTCATTCTTTTGCATATGTTTTTCCAGCTTTCCCAGCACTTCGTACTGAAGATGCTGTCTTTTCCCCATTGAATTTTTTTGCTCCTTTAACAAAAATTATTTGTCCATAAATTTGTGTTTTTTTCTACTTTTCTTTTACCATTGGTCTTCTGTTGAGTCCAGCTTGACTAAAGCTAGGAGCAAGGGAAGGGCACCACAGAACTTAAAGAAAAGACACACGTAAGTTAGAGAGAAAAGATGGGAACAAGGGACTCAGAGCCTTAAAGACTAAGAGCTCTGACCATAGGTTCTTCATCGTATTTATTACTTGTTTAAGGAAATAAAGTTAAAAAAGAAAAAAACTTTCTTTCATCAGCATTACCATGTCCTTGAATATCTGGAGATGTGAGAAAGCTTCATCTCTTCCATAAACAGACACTGCTGCCAAAACAGTGTTCTGTCCTGGAGGGACCCAATGTTCTGGAATCCATACCTCTGTTTACTTCAGGAAAACAGCCCAGTCTCAGGCTATCTCTTCACATTTCTCTCCATATTTGCCTTTTTGTTTTTGTATAGCAAAAAATGCTGACTTCACTACTTTTTTTTTTTTTTTTGCATTATGGATTGAAATAATTTTTGCATACATCAGAAGACTTAAAAGGGCATAAAATACAAATACATATTAGTATTAAGCCACTGATTATCCCTCTACCTAAGCCTTTTATCTAATTGATAGGATTTAAAGATTGCAATCTATCAGAAATGGCTTTTATTGATGGATAGAATGAAGAAGTGAAACTTGTATGGGGAAGTAAAACTTACTGTTTTTAAGGTCTGTGATTATCACGCCTTATGGTTGTTCCTGAAAGTCCTCATTGTGTTCCAGCATGTATTGTGCCTTTACACACCAGCACTTAACCCTAATGAATGGAGACATTGTTATTATAAAAATATCCATTAAAGGGAAATGGCTGATATCATTTCATCAGATCTCAAGCTGAGCAGAAAGCAAGGTAGCCAGGGGTAAGGAGATCAACCTCTAAAGGGGTGAGGGTCTATGCCTCACCTTTGTTGAGCCCAAGTTTTCTCCTGATGGCCCCTATGTGACTGTACCTGTCTTAAGTTGTTCCTTCCTTGAGGAATCTTACCCATCATTGACTAACCAGCCATCCTCTGGGGCCATACAGGGTGATGTGAGATGTACAAGTGAGGGAGACACAGTACCCCTGAGAGAGGGTTAGTTCTATCTCCTACACATTCCATGCACCCATGGCCTCCATGTCCAGCTCCTGCATTAGGATGTCATGGGGAATATGTGGGAGGATAAATGGTCCTCAGCTAGAAGGCAACATTATATATCCAGAACATCTGCTTCTAATTGAGAAATGTCTAAGGATAAATTGTCCTTATGTCCTAATAAATGTCTTTGTATAGTAGCCCAAGAGGTACCAGAAGCATTATAATGATGGGGAGTTATACAGAAACTGATAGTATTCCAATCACATTTCAGCTTCAACTGTTTTTTCAACATTTGGACTTCTCCTAAAGTAAGTAAAACACTTTCTAAATCTATTAAGCATGTATTAATCTCCTGATCAATATGAACTTGACTCCCCTAAACCAAGCTGACTTTCCATTGCCACTTTTGTGCAAATTCTGTGGTCTGGATGCTCCGATGTAATGCTACTCTAGAAATAGTGGTTATAGTAGTAAGAGCAATAATTCCCATAGTAGCTGCAATAAGCATGCCTATAAAATGTTTGGAATGTTTTAACAACATTCTAACAATGTAAAACAGTTAATAATGTATGCATATCAGGAGAGGCTTCCCAGGCTGTTTCATATGATATCAGCATCCAAATACCTCTGTGGTGTTTTAAAACAACAACATTGTCATTTGCTGAACATAAGGAGTGATTTAAGTAAGTGAACAAGTGACAAAAATTAATAGGACAATGTAATTCCATCTTCATGAAATTCAAGGTAAATTGACCCTTTAAGAAAACATAAGGATTAGTAACACAGGATTGCACAAAGTGAGTGTAATTCTGAGAGGTTATAAAGACAATGAATAATTAGGAGAATGATGCCCATACCATATTTTAATTGGACATAAACTCATAGGAATCTTTCACAAGGATTCCTGATAGGGACCTGGAAAGTTCTTGGAGCCAGAGGCACCATACCCAACCCATGCCAAATAGGGAGAGAAGAATGGGTGATGATAGTATGATTATATTTAAAAACATTCCTTTTTTATGCTTTTCTGACTGAGCAGAACTCATTTGCAGCACTACAGTTTGAGATTGCATACCACTTAGGGGACTAATCCATTACAATTCCATAGGAATCACTTAGTAGTACTGCTCTACTGGTTCATCTACATCTTTTTAATGTATGTTATTCATTCCAGAATACTTCACCTTCTTCTAAGTACAAAGTGGAATGTCAGGAGGGTTTTTGGTATTATTATTTATACAGAATATATTTATGCTATATTTAAATATAACATAAATATACATATGTTATATTTAAAGCTTAATCCAGATAACAGATGTAATTGGAATCTCCTCCAATTTGGTGGCAAGACCCCCTTACCAAAACATGGTCAACAAGAACATTAATTACCATGTTTGGGAATTATTGATAACCAAGCCTGATTAGCTAATGACAAACATCCCAGGATGCAACCTACATAAAGTGGTAAAGCATTAAAGGCCAGCGATCCATTGAACATAATTCCTTCTTCTTAAGGATGAAAGGGCAGTTGACTATCTTCAGATCTGGGAAAGCAAGAGGAATCATTAACATAAATGGGAGGGGGAGATTCATCCCAAGTCATAGGGTGCAATAAAGGTGGATTAGGAATATAAACCCAATAAGTGTAATTATTGTTAGTAGCTTTACACATAAGTAAAGTATTAACATAAATAGTAATAACTGAAAGCATAGCTATAAACAGATTAGAAGCAGTAACAGATATACCGGAAGTAGCAGTTGGTCCAATTTTTGTAGTCTTCAGAATCAGACCCTCCATCTGCATCACTGGAGGCTCGACATTCCACAGACACTTTCTCCTCTTTTCTCCACTCATGGTAAGGCTTAATCCTCCAAGTAGGCAGCCACACAGGTGCTTCACTGGTGTCTGGAGACATACAAGCAAAACCTTGTCCCCATGTTAGTAATTTTTCTTGTTGACCATGTTTTGGTAAGAGGGTCTTGACACCAAATTGGAGGAGATTCCCTCCACAATTTAAGAGGAGAATGTGTCACAAAATGCCTTTCTGCAGCAGTTCCTCCTCTTTCAGAGGAAAGATTCAAATAATTCAGAGTAAACAAAGCTTTTGCCAGGTGTACTTGTGGTGGACCTTGTATTCCAACTTTTTGTTTTTGTAACATACTTTTTAATGTTTGGTTACCTCTCTCAACTAATGTTTGTTCCTGTGGATTATAAAGGATGCCAGTATAATGTTTAATATCCCATGACTGCACAAATTGTTGGAAACTGCTACCAACATAAGCAGGAGCATTGTTCATTTTCAGGTCTTTAGGTAGTCCCATGACTGCACAGCATGCATACAGATGATTAATTACATGTCCTGTGGTTTCTCCAGACAGTTCAGTAGCCCAAATAAAACCATAACAGGTGTCTACAGTGACATGGATAAAGAAGAAATGTCTAAACAGGGAAAAACGAGTTACATCCATTTGTCATAAGCATTTGGATTTAGGCCTCTTGCTTTAACTCCTTCCTTGGATTGTTGGGGATTATTAATAATCTGACAGGAAGGGCATGTGCACACAATTTGGCATGCTTGACTCCAGGTAGTAGGGAAATGGTCTTTCAATCCTGGAGCATTTAAATGAGTAAGAGAATGAAAATGCTCTGCTTGCTGTATAACAGAAGCAACTAACTGATCAGCTACTTGATTTCCTTTAACTAAAGGTCCAGGTAAGGATGTATGTGCCCTAATATGAGTAATATAAAAAGAAGAGATTCTCTGTTGAACAGTCTGTCACAATTGAACATAATTTCAATAATGAAGGATTAATGGGAGATTTAAGTAATTTAGTTTCAACACTCTGATTAACATGGACTACATAAACAGGATCAGATTATATATTGAGAGAGTCTGGAATGTCTTGCAGAACAGTAATGATTGCAAGTAATTCTGCTTGCTGAGCAGAAAATCCCCAGGTAAGTTTTTTTTTTTTTTTTTTTTTTTTTTTTTTTTTTTTTTTTTTTTTTTTTTTTTTTTTTTTTTTTTTTTTTTTTTTTTTTTTTTTTTTAGTTTTATATCCTGTATATTCTGCAGTGCCCTGTCCAGCTCCATCAGTAAACAAAGAAGGGGCTCCTGGAATGGGCTCAGTTTTAGTAATATTAGGCAATATCCACTGGGTTCTTTTGATAAACTATAATACTTTTGTTTTAGGATAATGATTATCAAGACATCCTACAAAATTAGCCAAAGCAATTTGCCAGTCAAGATGATTTTGAAAGCAATAATTTTCTTTTTAGTCAAAGGTAAAATAATATGAGAAGGATCAAGGCCATTAAGTGATAAAAGATGAGATCAGCCTTTTATAATAAATTGAGCCATGAGATCCAAATAAGGAGAAAGTGATTTAACTATACTATTGGATAAGAATAGCCACTCTACAAGATAGTCATTATGCCCAAATGCTCTAATGTATCATTTAAAACTAGTATTTCCTTATTTATTTTCTGTTTGAATGATCTGTCCATGGCTGTTAAGGGTGTGTTTAGGTTCCCTACAATAATTGTGCTTTTGTCAGTTTCTCCTTTCAGATCTATTAGTAGTTGTTTTGTATATTTTGGTGCTTTCTGATTGGGGGCATATATTTTAACTAGTGTCAAGTCTGTTGTTGTATTGTCCCTTTTATCACTATGAAATGTCCATCTTTGTCTCTTGTTATCTCTTTAAACCTGAAGTTTGTTTCATTAGATATCAATATGGCAACTCCTGCTTTTCTCTGGTTACGATTTGCTTGGAGTATTGTTTCCCATCCTTTCACTCTGAGTCTGTGTTTGTCCTTAGGGGTGAGGTGTGTCTCTTGGAAGCAGCATATGGGTGGGTTTTGTTTTTGTATCCAATCTGCTACTCTGTGTCTTTTTATGGGTGAGTTCAGTCCATTTACATTTAGAGTGATGATTGATATATGAATATTTTCTATGGCCATTATTTCTTTCTTTTTAAATTTTTATTTCTTTTTTTGTTGTCCCCAAACTATTCCATTTATTCTGATTTTTGTGTCAGGTTGAAGAGCCTCCTTCAGTATTTCATAAAATGCTGGCTTAATGCTGGAGAATTTCCTTAGCTTCTGTATGTCTGAGAAAGTCTTTATTCCTCCTTCATATCTCCAGAATAATTTTTCTGGATAATTAATTCTTGGATGGAGTTCCTGTCTTTTAATATTTTGAATATTTGATTCCACTTCCTTTTGATTTATAGTTTGTGCTGAGAAGTCTGATGATAGCCTGATAGGTTTTCCTTTAAGATAATAGTTTTTTTTTTCCCCTTGCTGTCTTAAGAATTGGCTTTTTGTCTTTGGTTTTTGACATCTTCAGTATAATGTGTCTTGGAGAAGATCTGCTAGGGTCCAGGTAGCCAGGGGAGCTATATTCTTCTTTAATTTGGTGTTACACGTTTTCCCATAGGCTTGGAAATATTTTGTCTACTAATTGTTTGAGTATGCTCTCTGTAGAGTGTGTTTTTCTCCCTCTTCCACACCTAGTATTCTAATATTGTTTTTTCTAATGGAGTCAGATAATTCTTGGAGAGTTCTTTCAGTTCTTTTGACTATGTAGTTCCGATCTTTTCTTTTCTGTGTTGTTTCCATGTTTCTATCTTTGATATAATTAATTGTTTCATTTTTTTTGTTTAATTGTTCCTTTTATTTTCAAGAATATCTTTTCTCAGATCATTCATCTCAGCTATGGTGTTCTGCCAACATGTTTTCATTTCTCCGAGAACCTTTAGAATTGCAGCCTTGTATTCTATGTCACTTAGTTCATACATTTGTAGATCTATAAGATACTTTTCTGGAGATTTTTTTTTTTATCTTCTTTCTGAGTGGCTTTGAATCTTAAGGTATTCATAGTGTTTCTCTGCACAGTGGCAGTGGAAACCTTGGCCACTTTTCTGGGCATGAGAGTCCAGGGATGTCTCTCCTTTCTCTTCCCCATTAGCATCACTGTATTGTCTTGCTATATAGCAGACACTAGGTGCCACTGAAGGACAAACTTTGGGACAATTGTAGGGGAGGTGGTTAACCTACAGGCCCAGGCTGCTCACATTGGTTGGGGCGAGTGGTGGCAGCTTAGCTTTTCACCCTTTTCCTAAGTCCGCATTTTACCCAGGACCATGTTTCAGTGTTTCAGCATTTCCATGATAGGCAGCCATTCTCAGTTTCAAGTGCCCAGAGCAACAGTGCTGCAGCTGGGGGCCTTATTCCCACCTAAGGCAGTCCAGATGCTTACTTTAGCCTCTCTGCCACCCAGGCCATGGCTCCCAGACTGTATCCCAAACATGCTGCTAATAGGTCCAAATTGCCCACAGTCTCACAGAGTTTTAGCCAGTCTCAACTCCACTGTTGCCACTATTGGACCTCCCCACTGCCTGGTATCATGCTGCTCCTCTGTCAGTGTTCCCTGATTCCTTCCTGGTTTCCTCAGTTAGACACGGTTGGGTAAGGTCATGATTTTTCTCTGCTCCCTCCTTCCTCTCTCACTCACTGTCCTTTCTCTAAACTTCGGGTGTTTTCTTATGATGTGTGGATCTCTCAGCTGTCATGGTACCACTCAGGACTTCCTGTGATGGATCCCTGCCAGCTGTTCAACTGTATTTTCCAGGAGAGGTATTATGGATTCCCTCTCTGGTGGCCATCTTGCTGAGCTCCTCTGATGATTCTTTTATCTATTTCTTTAAAGAATGTCTGTGGGATTTAACTCAATGAGAATTGAGTTAAATCTGTATATGGCTTGGGGTAATATAGCCATTTTTAACTATGGTGATTTTCTAATTCATGAACATAGAATATCTTTTCATTTCTTTGTGTCCTCGTCTATTTCTTTTAGTAGTGTCTTATAGTTTTCAGTATGTAAATCTTTCACATTCTTAGTTAAGTTTATTCCTAAGTATTTATTCTTTTTGTTGCAATAGCAAAAGGTATTGTTTGCCTCATTTATTTTTCTGAAATTTTGTTGTTGGTGTATAAAAATGCAATTGGTTTTTGTACATTGATTTTATATCCTGCAACTTTAATGCATTTATTTATTATTTCAAATACGTTTTTGGTGGAGTATTTAGAATTTTCTATATACAGGATCATGTCATCTATAAAAAGTGACAATTTAACTTCTCTCACACTTTAGATACCTTTTATTTATTTTTTTCTTGCCTGATTGCTCTGGCTAGAACTTCCAGTACTATCTTGAATAGCAGGGGTGACAGGGGGCAGGCATCTCTGTCTTATTCCTAATTTTAGGGGAATAGACTTTAGCTTTTCCCCATTTGGTATGATTTACTTGAGGGTTTGTCATATATGGCCTTTATTATTTTGAGGTACTTTCCTTCTATACCCATTTTTTCCAGTGTTTTGATCATAAATGGATGTTGTATCTTGTCAAATGCTTTTCCTGCATCAATTAATATGATCATGATAATTATTATCATTTTTTTATGTGGTGTATCACATTAATTGATTTTCTTATGTTGAACCATGCTTGTGCTCCTGGGATAAATCCCACTTGATAGTAGTATATAATTTTTTTGATGCATTGTTTATTCTATTTGCTAATATTTTGTTTAGGATTTTTGCATGTCTGTTTATCAGAGATAATTGTCTGTAATTTTCTTTTTTGTGTGTGTTATCCTTAGCAGTCTTTGGTATTAGAGTTATGTTGGCCTCATGGAAAAGTTTGCAGAGTATTGCCTCTTCTTCAATTTTTGGAAAAATTTGAGAATAGATATTAGTTCCTCTTTGAATGCTTGATAAAACTCGATGAGATTATCTGGTCCAGGGTTTTCACCTTTGGGGTGGTTTTCAATGATTGTTTCTATTTCCTTATTGTTGACTGGTCTATTTAGATTGTCTAATTCTTCTTGGTTCAGTCTAGGTAAATTATATATTTCTAGAAACTTATCCATTTCTTCAAGGTTGTTAGATTTGGTGTCATATAGTCCGTCATAATATTTTCTTATGATCCTTTGTATTTCTGTGTTATCAGTGGTAATTTCTTTTTTCCATTTTTCATTCTGGTTATTTGTGTTTTTTGAGCCTCACCAGGGGTTTGTCAATCTTACTGATTTTTTCAAAGAACTAGCTCTTCATTGAATTAATTCTTTCTATTGTTATTCTGTTCTCTATTTCATTTACTTCTGCTCTAATTTTTATTAGTTCTTTCCTTTTGCTGAATTTGGGATTTTTTTTTTTGTTCATCTACTTCTAGTACTTTAAAATGAAATGTCAGGGAGAGGAGGGCAAGATGATGATGACCAGGGAGGAGGTCCCTAAAGCCTCTCCCAGAAAACAATTTAATGGCCATCCAGGAGCCAAGAAAGGGGACCCTGAGTGATACAATGACAGCTGAGAAATTCATGCATTGCAAGAAAACACCTGAAGGTTGGAGAGAAGGGGGCAAGTGGGAGAAAAGGGAGGGAGCAGAGACAAATTGTGACAGGACCTCATTGCTGCTAACTATCTGGGAGCAGCACAGTGCATGGGAAGAAGGGGGCCAAGAGGTGATAAGACTGAAAGCCAGCCAAAGTGGCAGAACAGTGGAAGACTGTGGGGAAACTAAGCCTTAGAGCAGCGTGTTAGGGATGAGGTTGAGGAACAACCTCTGAAGCTTTCGAGTAGCAAGAGGGCTGAGTGACAGCTCTGAAAAGCTGCAGGCTAAGGTGATGCCCCAGAGACAGCACCTCCACTCCCAGCATCCCTGTGACCCACAGCATATGCATGCATGGCTCCTCCTCAGGGCCATGGTTCGTGGCCCATGACAGAGGCAAGCCAGCTGCCTTCATGTGACAAGTGACATTAGGCCCATGGCTTTGGACTTGTGGTACATGAAGGCCCAGCAGCCACACGTGATACGAGCCTGCACACTCCACCACAAATGGCTGGTTGCTGGAGAGGACCAGGAAGAAAGGCAGATTTGGTAGCATTCACCCCAGCCAGCAAAAGCAGCCTTGACCTTCATCCTTCAGCTTCCCCAGAATAGAGCAGAAAGTGGAGATGCCCATCGTGCATTTTCTTGGCCTCTGCCCTCTCCTACAGCCTCTCCAATGAACTGCAGGAAGCAGAGGGACCCTAGATAGATGTGCACTGCCTCCAAACATGGATGGAGACCAGAGGTAAGGCTGAACACCACCCCTTTCTCCAAAACTTGGCCCCCAGTGCAACCTAGTGTCAGCCCTAGAGCAAGACCACAACAATACTAATCAGGGCTCCTGGGGTCTGCTGAACATAATACCCTCCTGCCAAAGAGGAAGAACCCAGTAGACACAATGAATTCCTTAGAATCTAAAGATTCTCAGAAAGAACATGGAAAATATCCAGAAGAGAGATTCATAGACCTAGAATTTTCTGAATTAGGTGACAGAGAATTTAAAGTAGCCATGCTAAAGGCTCTGAGAGAAAAGAAAACATACTGGCAGAATATCATAGCTGAGGTGAATGACCTAAGAAAGGAAATCTGTGGGGAAAAAAGGAACAATTTAATAAAGAAATTCAAAACAAAAGGAAGATTGAGATGGAAATTCAGGAGATAAATAATACAATAAAAGAAGTGAGAAATGAAATAACTGCCATAGGGAACAAGGCCATTCAGATGGAAGAAAGAGTTAGTGATATCAAAGATCAGAACATGGACACATCTCAAAAAGAGGAAGAGAGGGAATACAGAACCAAAAGGATTGAAAGAACTCTGCAAGAACTATCTGACTCATGATACAAAACAACATCAGGATAATAGGATTAGAAGAAGGAGCAGAGCACTCTACAGAGAGCATACTCGAACAAATAGTAGATGAGAATTTTCCAAACCTACAGAAATATCTGGAACCCCAAATTTGAGAAGAAAACAGGTCCCCTAGATACCTGGACCCTAATAGATCTTCTCCAAGACACATGGGTACTAAAGATGTCAAAAACTAAAGACAAAAAAATAATTCTCAAGGCATCCAGGGAAAAAAGAATTATAGCCTTTGAAGAAAAACTCATCAGGCTGGCATCACACTTCTCAGCAGACACTCTAGAACCCAGGAGGGAGTGGAATCAAATATTCAAATCTTTAAAAAAGAGAAACTTCCAGCCAAGAATAAATTATCCAGCAAAATTAACTTTCAGATATGAAAGTAAAATAAAGACCTTCTCAGACACACAGAAACTGAGGGAATTCACCAGCATAGTCCAGCACTCCAAGAACTACTGAAGGAGGCTCTTCAACCTGAAAGAAAATATCAGGAAAAAATGGAACAAAGTTGAGGCAACAAGAAAGAAACAAAAATAAAACAATTACAAAAAAAAAATAATGTCCACAGGAAATCCTCACATACCGATCATCACTCTAAATGTAAATAGACTGAATCATGAACAAAAAGACAGAGAGTAGCAGACTGGATTAAAAAACAAAACCCACCCATATGCTGTCTCTAAGAGACACACCTCAGCCATAAGGACATACACAGACTCAGCATAAAAGGATAGGAAACAACACTCCAAGCATATGGTAAACACAGAAAAGCAGGAGTTGCCATAGTGATATCTGATGAAATAAACTTCAGGTTAAAAAAGATAGCAAGAGACAAAGATGGACATTACATAATCATAAAAGGCACAACACAACAACAAGAAGACTTCACACTAATTAATATATAGGCTCCCAACCAGGAAACACCAAAATATACAAAGCAACTACAAATAGATATGAAAGGAGAAATTGCCAAAAGCACAATAATTGTGGGAAACTTAAACATTCCCTTAACAGTCATGGATAGATCATCCAAACAGAAAATAAATAAGAAAATATCAGCTCTAAATGACACAATACAACAATTGGACATAATTGACATTTACACGACACTTCATCCAGCAAAAAAAAATATATATATATACCTTCTTTTCTAGTGCACACAAAACATTCTCAAGGATAGACCAGATGCTGGGACACAAAAGTAGCCTCGGCAAATTCAAGAAGATCAAAATCATACCAAGTGTATTCTCAGACCACGAAGGTTTGTAATTGGAGATCAACTGTGAATGGAAAGCAGAAGAAAACCCCATATACATGGAGATTAAACAATATCTTATTAAAAAATGACTGGATAAAATAACAAATAAAAGAAGAGATTAAAAAATACATAGAAACTAATGACAATGAAAATATATCAGAATTGTTGGGACACAGCAAAAGCAGTATTAAGAGGGAAATTCATATCATTACAGGCCTATCTTAAGAAATAAGAAAAATTACAAGTAAACACCTTAGCATCCTGTCTTAAAAAACTAGAAAAAGAAGAGCAGACAAAACCCAAAATCATCAGAGGGAAAGAAATAATAAAAATTAAAGCAGAGCTAAAACAATTAGACAACAGAAAAACAATAGAAAAAGTTAACATTACAAAGAGCTGTTTCTTTGAGAAAGTCAACAAAATTCTGAAACCCCTGGTTAGACTAATCAAAGGGTGAAAGGAAAAAACACAAATATCCAAAATTAGAAACGAAAGGGGAGAAATTACAACTGATACCACAGAAATACAAAGAATTATAAGAAAATATTATGAAGGGCATTATGCTACTAAATTTAACAACCTAGAAGAAATGGACAAGTTCTTAGAAACTTATAGCCTTCCTAAACTGAACCAAGAAGATCTGGATAATCTAAATAGACCAATCAATAGCAAAGAGATAGAAATGATTACCCATAATCTCCCTAAGGGCAAAAGCCCTGGACCAGATGGTCTCACCAATGAGTTCTAACAAACACTCAAGGAAGAATTAATGCTTATCTTCCTCAGACTCTTCCAAAAATTTGAAGAGGAAGCAATATATTTCCTAACTCATTCTATGAGGCCAACATTACCCTAATACCAAAACCTGGAAAAGACAACACAGAAAAAAAAAAAACTATAGACCAATATCTCTGATGAACACAGATGCAAAAATCTTAAACAAAATATTAGCAAATAGAATACAACAATGCATCAAAAAGATTATACATCATGTTCAAGTGGGATTTATTCCAGGAGCACAAGAATGGATCAACATATGAAAATCAATGAATGTGATACACCACATAAACAAAATAAAGATAAAGACCATATGGTCATATCAATTGATACAGAAAAAGCTTTTGAAAAAATACAACACCCATTTATCACCAAAACACTAAATAAAATAGGTATAGAAGGAAAATATCTTAACATAATAAAGGCCATATATGACAAACCCTTGGCTAACATCATACTGAATGGGGAAAAGCTGAAGCCTAGTCCTCTAAAATCAGTAACAATGGGGAGTTCCCTGATGGTGTAGTGGCTTAAGGCTTCAGCACTGGCACTGTCAGTGCTGCAGCCTGGGTTCGATTCCCAGCCAGGGAGCTACCCACATACCAAAAAGCAAAAAAAAAAAAAATAATAAATAAATAAAATAAAATCAGTAACAAGACAGGGATGGCCCCTGTCACCACTGCTATTCAGTATAGTACTGGAAGATCTAGCCACAGCAATCAGGCAAGAGAGAGGAATAAAAGGTATCCAAATTGGGAAAGAAGAGGTCAAATTGTCATTATCTGCTGATGACACGATCCTTTATGTAAAAAATTCCCAAGATTTCACCAGGAAACTATTAGAAGCAATAAATGAATGCTGAAACTTTGCAGGATGCAAAAATCAATGTACAAAAATCAGTAGCATTCCTATAAACAAACAATGAATCCTCAGAATAAGAATTGAGAGAGTCAATTGTTTTTGGTATCATAATAAAAAGAATAAAATACCTGGGAATTAACTTAACAAAGAATGTGACAGACTTATAAATGGAAAACTATGACACTTTCATAAGAAATAGAAGCAGACCCTAAGAAATGGAAAAATATCCCCTTTTCATGGATAGGACGACTTAACATTGTTAAAATGGACATTTTGCCCAAAGCAATCTACAGATTTAATGCAATACCCATCAAAATCCCACAATCTTACTTTCATGAAATAGATAAAAGAATTATCAACTTTATATGGAACCATAAAAGACCTCAAATTGCCAAAGCAATACTACCTAAAAAGAATAAGGCTAGTGGTATTACACTCCCTGACTTCAATTTATATTTCAAAGAATCAATAGTCAAAACAGCTTGGTATTGGAAGAAAAACAGAAACGTAGACCAATGGAACAGAACTGAAAACCCAGAAATAAATCCACAAATTTATGAACAAATAATATTTGATAAAGCTACAAAAAAATGTGCAATGGGGAAAAGACAGCCTCTTTAGTAGGTGGTGCTGCAAAAGCTGGAAAAACATATGCAAAAGAGTGAACCTGAGCTGTGAACTCTCACCATATACAAAAATTAAACTGGATTAAAGATCTTCATATAAGAACTGAAACAATAAAGTGTACAGAAGAAAATGTAGGTACTGAATTTATAGACTTAGGGCTCAAAGAAGACTTCATGAACCTGATATCAAAGACAAGGGAAGTAAAAGCAAAAATAAATGAATGGGACTATATCTGCACAGCAAAAGAAACCATCAAGAAAGCAAAGAGACAGCCAACTGAATGGGAGAAAATATTTGCAAACAATACATCAGATAAGGGTCTAATGTCTAAAATATATAAAGAACCAAGAAGACTTAATAATAAAAAAACAAACAACCCAGTTAAAAAGTGGGCTGAAGAACTAAACACACACTTACCCCACAAAGAGACACAAATGGCCAGCAGAAATGACAAAATGCTCATCTTTGTTAACTTTCAGGGAAATGCAAATCAAAACCACAATGAGATACCACCTCACACCTGTCAGAATGGCTATTACCAGCAAGATAAGGAATAACAAGGCTGGAGAGGATGTGAAGAGAAAGGAACTCCTGCACATTGCTGGTAGAAGTGCAAATTGGTACAACCACTGTGGAAGATGGTGTGGACATTCCTCAGAAAATTGGGAATCGAGTTTCCATATGACCCAGCAATCCCCCTCTGGAGATCTGCCCCCAAAACTTAAAAACAGTCTGCAAAGAGTTATGTACCCCAATGTTCATTGCAATGCTGTTCACAGTGGCCAAAACATGGAAGCAACCAAAGTGCCCTGTGACAGATGATTGGATAAAGAAGCTGTGGTACATATACACAATGGAATATTACTGAGCTACAAGGAAAGATAAAATACTGCCATTTACAACAGAATGCATGTACCTGGAGATCATCATGCTAAGCAAAATAAGCCAGCAGAAAAAACCGAAAACTGCATGACTTCACTCATATGTGGAATATAAAACTGAAAGCAATGAAGAAAAAATGAACAAACAAACAAAAAATGCATGGACACAATCAATACTTTAATGTTTATTTAGGGACAAGTGGGGAGGAGGAGGGGGTGAAAAGGAGGGAGGGGGAGGTAAATATATGGTGTTGGAAAGAGAACTCACACTAGGTGGTGAACTTATACAAAAAGTTGACACTGCACTGTAGAATTGTACACTTGGAACTTATGTGATTCTTGCTAACAAATGTCACCTCAATAAGTCTAACAAGAAAATAAAATAAGGGAGTTCCCTGATGGTGTAGTGGCTTAAGGCTTCGGTGCTGGCACTGTCAGAGCTGCGGCCTGGGTTCAATTCCCAGTCAGGGAGCTACCCACATACCAAAAAGCAAAAAAATAAAAAAATAATAATAATAAAATAAAATAAATAAAATAAAATGGGATGTCAGTTTGTTTACTTGTGCTTTTTCTTGTTTCTTGAGATAAGCCTATAATGACATACATTTTTGTCTTATTACTGCTTTCCCAATAATTTTAATATGTTTTATTTTCACTGTCATTTGTTTCTGTGTATTTTTACTGCATTCTTTTATTTATTATTTGATACAGTCATTTTATAAAAACATGCTGTTTAATCTCCATGTATATGTGGTTTTTTCTGCTTTTTTTTACACAGTTAATCTCCAATATCAAGGCTTTTGGTCTGAGAATATGCCTTGTATGATTTAAATTTTCTTGAATTTGCTGAGGCTGGTTTTGTGTCCCAGCATATAATCTATCCTTGAGAGTGTTTCATGTGTGCTAGAATAGAATGTATAGTTTTGTGCTGTAAGATGGAGTGTCCTGTAAATGTCAATTATGTCCAGTTGTTGTAATGTATCAGTTAGGGCTGATATTTTCTTGGTTTTCGTTTGAATGATCTGTCCATGACTGTAAAGTGGGTATTTAGGTCCCCTACTATAATTATGTTTTTGTCAGTTTCACATTTTAGATCTTTGAGTAGTTGGTTTATAAATTTTGATGCTTACTGGTTGGGGGCATATATATGGATGAGTGTCATGTCTTCTTGTTGTATTGTCCCTTTTATTATTATGAAATGTCCATTTTTGTCTCATTGCATTTTTTATCCTGAAGTCTGTTTCATCAGATATGAGTATGGCTACTCCTGCTTTTCTCTGGATGCCATTTGCTTGGAGTATTGTTTTTCGTCCTCTCACATAAGACTGTTCTTATGGCTGAGGTGTGTCTTTTAGAGACATCATATAGATGTGTTTTGTTGTTTAATCCAGTCTGCTACTCTGTGACTTTTTATTGGTGAGTTCAGTTTATTTACATTTAGGGTGATGATTGATATATCATTTTCTATAGCCATTCTGTCTTCTGATTTTTGGTTGTTCAGTGTCTCCATTTCATCTTTTCTTTTTCTCACAGTTTTTTTTTTTTTAAATTTTGATGGTGTTCTATGATTTTTCCTTCTGTTTCTTTTTTTCTTTTTTTTTTTTTTTTTTTTTTTTTTTTTTTTTTTTTTTTTTTTTTTTTTTTTTTTTTTTTTTTTTTTTTTTTTTTTTTTTTTTTTTTTTTTTTTTTTTTTTTTTTTTTTTTTTTTTTTTTTGGTTGTATGTCTTAGTTGTGGGTTTTTTGAGTAGTAACCATGAGGTTTATGAAAAGAAAAGTTTCATGTATGTAGTGGCTTCTTTTCTTAGGCATACTTTTAATTTCTATTATCCTTTGGGAATTTAAACCTTTACTCTCTTTCTTTTAATGTTACTGTTGTTCCTACATTTTTGCCACTTATTTTGGCTTTTTGTTTCAGGTTGAGTACCCTCCTTTAGTATTTCTTAGAGTGCTGGCCTTATGTGGATGAATTCTCTCAGCTTCTGTGTGTCTAAAAAGGTGTTTATTCCTTCTTCATGTGTAAAGAATAGCTTTGCTGGATAGATTATTTTGGGCTGGTGGTTCCTCCCTTTGAATAATTTGAATATATGATTCCATTCTCTCCTGGCTTAAAGAGTTTCTGCTGAGAAGTCTGATGATAGCCTGATGGGCTTTCCTTTGAAGGTGATAATTTTTTTCTCTTGCTGACTTGAGAATTCTTTCTTTGTCTTTGATTTTTGACATCTTCAGCATAATGTGGTTTGGAAAGCATCTGGTGTGATTCAGGTAGCTAGAGATCCTGTTTTCTTCTTCAATTTGGGGTTTCAGTTCTTCCCATAGGGTTGGAAAGTTCTCATCTATTATTCGTTTGATTCAGCTCTCATTAGAGTTTTGTGCTGTTTCTTCTGGTATTCCTATTGTCCTAATGTTGTTTATTATAATTGAGTCAGATAGTTCTTGCAGAGATCTTTTTAACATTTTTTGTTCTCAAATCTCTGTCTTTTTCTTTTTGTTTAATTTTCATATATGTATCTTTGAAGTCACTAATTCTATTCTCAACCTGGTTGGCCCTGCTGCATATGCTTGCTAGTTCATGCTTTATTTTTTTTATTGCATTGTTCATCTCCTGAATTTCTATTTGATTCTTTTTTATAGTTTCCATTTGTTTGTTAAACTGTTCCTTCTGTTCAGATACTTTCTTTCTGAGATCATTTATCTGGGTCTGAGTACTCAGCCAGCATTCCCTGATCTCTCTAAATATTTTTAGTAGTATAGTCTTTAATTCTGTGTAACTTAGATAATATATTTCCAAACCTATAGGTTTCTTTTCTGGACATTTTTCATTTTCTCTCTGATGAGCTTTGTATCAAAGGGAGTTTATTATAATTGATGTGTTTCTGTTCCTGAGCATAAGGGCTTTTTTTGCCCTGGTTGATATGGATAGGTCTTTCTTTCACATTCCAGTGGTTCACCGTGGTTTATAAATTTTGATGCTTACTAGTTGGGGGCATATATATGGGGCATACAGTATTTTCTCTTGGTCAATAGATTTTCTCACTCTCAGAACTTTCCTGGAGGGTGTGCTTCTCCTCTTTGACTTAGTCACCTTGGTTTCAATGCACCTTCTTTTTGGGGAAATGTGGTGGGTAATGATATTCTCTGCCTCTTAGATCTATGCAGACAGAGATGGTTGTGCCTTTGCTTTAGTTTCCCTGAGCACCCTCCAGCTGGTTCCCTCAGGGGCAGAGTTTGTTGGGGAGGGCTCAGGGCTTGTTTGGGGCATAGGGTAATGGCTGTTTGGGGGAGATCAAGGGGAAGCAACCAGGCTCCATGTTCACAGTTTCTGCCTAGTGGTTCATCACTGCTGTTTGTCCCTAGGTTATTTGTTACCCTGGGTGCTATCTTAGTTTTGAAACAGGGCTGTACTTCTGTCAAAAGCACTCAAGGCTGGGCTGGGTGCACTATGAAGTATAAGCCTGCTCCTCCATCAGGGGAGTCCCAGCCATGCCTGGCGTGAACTGCAATATAAGTCTGGCCCTCCATCAGGAGTGCATGGGAGTTCAGCCAGCTGCATCCACCAAGCAAGCTTGGCCTTCTGTCAGGAGTGCACCAGAGCAGGGGCATGGGACTGCAAAGCAAGCTTGGCCCTCCATCAGAGGCACACCAGAGCTGGGGTTGTGGGCACTGCAGAGCAAGCTTGGCCCTCCATCGGAAGTGTACTGGAGCCAGGGGGATGGGCACAGGTTTACCTCTTCCCCTCATGGGGCTTCCATTGTTTGCTCCTCCATTTGCCTGGGATCGTGTTGTGCTTCAGCCCATTTCCCTTGGCCCCCTCCTTGGTCCTACTTCTACCAGCCACAGGTTTTCACAGTCCCTGCTCTGCACTGCTCCCTTCCCTTTTCTCTTGTTTGCCTCCCTTTCTCTGACCTGTAGGTCTTTTTGAGGTGGGCGGATCTCTCAGCCGAGGCTGTGTCACTTGGGGATTTCCTTGTCAGATTTTGGCTGTTCAGTTTGTAATTTCCAGCAGAGGTTTCAGGGACGTCCTCTCATGCCACCATCTTGATCTGCTGTCTCCTAATGGCATTTTTTTTTAAAGAAATAGAACAAAAATAATCAGATTTATGTGAAATCACTGAAGATCCTAAGTAGCCACAGCAATCTTAAGAAAAAAGAACAGGCTTGAAGGCATCACACTTCCTTACTTCGATTTATACTATAAAATGACAATAATAAAAACAGCACAACATTGGCAGAAAAAGAGACACACAACTGCCTTCCATCTATCACCTTAATAAATCTAGGACTCATCTGACACCATGCATAGTTATTACAATATTATTGACTATATATCTTGTGCTATACCCTACATTCCCATGACTACTGTGTGTAACAACCAATTTGTACTTCTTAATCCTGAACAGTTTTTCACCCACCCAGTCATCCCCCACCCCCACATCAAAATGTTCTTTGTATCTATGAGTTTGTTTCCATTTTGTTTTTTTATTTTGTTCTTCAGATCTCACTTATAAGTGAAATCACATTGCACATGTTTTTTTCTGTCTGACATATTCCACTCAGTAAAATACCCTCCAGGTTTATCCATATTGCTGCATGGCAACAACATATTATTTTCTCTGGCTGAGCAATATTTAATTGTATATATGGACCACCTACTCTATCTATTCATCCATTGACAGACACCCAGGCTGTCTCCACAACTTGGCTATTGTAAATAATGTTGCAATGAATATGTGAATGCACACTTCTCCTTGAAGTAGCATTTAAGTATCTAGAAGGGGAAGAGCTTGAAAAAATTAAGAAATTAAGAAGTACAAATTGGTTGTTATAAAATTGTCATAGGGATGTAAAATACAGCATAGAGAATATAGTCAATAGTATGGTAATAACTATGTATAGTTTCAGCTGGATACTAAAGTAGTTAGGGGGAATCACTGCTTAAATTATACAAATGTCTAACCACTATGCTATACGCCTGAAATTAATATAAAATAATATTGAATGTTAACTGTAATTGAAAAATTAAAAAATGAGGGGAAGGTGAAGAAAAATAAGAGGTTCAAATTTTCAGTATAAAACAAATAACTCCTGGGGATGAAATGTAATGCATAGGGAATATAGTCAGTAATATTGTGATAGCATAATATGGTGTCAGGTGGTTGGTGGACTTATGCTGATCACTTCTTTGGGTATATTAATGTTGAAAAACTGTAATGTATGCATAAAACTAACAATGTTGTATGTTAGCAATATCTTCCCCCATTTTTCTCTTTTATTTTCCATAATTTCTCATTTCAATGAAGAATATTTTAGAGAGAAGGGGTATTTGAAGTGCCACAGTGCTCACTTGTATTTCAACATGTTAATTTAGAACCCATTCTCATAAATTTTGACATATCCCAAGGACATGGCACACCTTAGTGAAGCAAATATCCCTCCTTTATTTTTAGCAATATTAGTGGAATTTTAGAAATGAAAATACATTTGACATATAAAATTGTGTAAATTTAATGTGCACATGTTGATTTAATATATTTATATGTTATGATTGCCATTGTAGCCATAATTACCATCTCTATCATATCTCATAATTATCATTTCTTTTTTTTATTGTTAAACTTGTTGGGGTGACATTGATTAGCAAAAATTACATAGCTTCCAGGTGTACAATTCTACAATGCATCATCTATGTGTTACAATATGGATTCACCACCCAGATTCAGTTCTCTGTCCATCACCATGTACTGACTTCCCCTCCCTCAACTCCCACACCCTTCCCCATTGCCCTCAGGTAACCACTAAACTATTGATTGTCATTAGTTTTTGTTTCTTTGTTGCTTTCAGTTTTATATTCCACATATGAGTGAAGTCATATGGTTCTTGATTTTTTCTGTCTGACTTATTTCCCTTAGCATGATGATCTCTAGGTCCATCCATTTTGTTGCAAATGACAGTATTTCATCTTTCCTTATAGATGAGTCATATTCCATTGTATATATGTACCACGACTTCTTTATCTAGTTATCTATCAAAGGGCACATTGGTTGTTTCCACTAATTGATCACCATGCACAGTGCTGCAATGAACATTGGGGTACATAAGTCTTTGTGGACTAAGGTTTTCAAATTTTTTGAGTAAATACCTAAAAGGGGAATTGCAAGTCATATGGTAATTCCATTCTCAATTTTCTTAGGAAACTCCACACTTTCTTCCATATCTGTTGTACAATTTGCATTTCAATTTGCATTTCAATTAGCAGTGTGTGAGAGTTCGTTTTTCTCCACAGCCTCTCTAGCAGTTGTTATTTCTTGTCTGGTTGATAATAGCTATTCTAACAGGTGTGAGTTGGTGTATCATTGTGGTTTTGATTTGCATTTCCCTAATACCTAATGAAGTTGAATGATTTTTATTGTTAGACTTATTGGGGTGACATTAGTTAGTGAACATTTTTTTCTTATGTCTGTTGGCCATTTGTATGTCTTCATGGGTACAGTGTTTTTTCAGGTCTTTTGCCCCACTTTTTATTTGGGTTGGTTGTATTTTTTTTATTGTCAAGTCATACTAGTCCTTTACATATTTGAGATATTAATCTCTTATCAGATGCATTGTTTGTGAGTATTTTCTCCCATTTAGTTGGCTGTCTTTTTGCTTTGTTGTTGATTTCTTTAGCTGTACAGAAGGTTTTTAGTTTGATTCAGTCCCCTTCACTTATTTTTGCTTATAATTTCCTTGCCTGTGAGGTCAGGTTCAAGAAGTCCTCCTTGAGCCTGAGGTCTATAAGTTTAATACCAATATTTTTTTTCTATACAGTTTATTGTTTCAGTTCTTGTGTGGAGATCTTTAATCCATTTTGAATTAATTTCTGTATATTGTGACAATTCACAGCTCAGATTTATTTGTATGCATATGGTTTTACAGTTTTCCTCAGCACCGTCCTCTGAAGAAACTTTATTCCCCATTGTGAAACATTCACTTCTGTATCAAAAATTATTTGTCCATATATTTGTGAATTTATTTCTCAATTTTCAATTCTTTTGTGTGTGTGTGTGTCTGTTTTTCTGCCAATACCAAGCTGTTTTGATTATTGACACTTAGTAGTATAAGTTGAAATTGGAGAGCATGATACCTTCAGCCTTATTATTTTTAGGTCATATTGCTTTGGTCATTTGATGTCTTTTGTGGTTAGATACAAATCTGATAATTTTAAAATGTATTTCATGAAAGTATGTTTGTGTGATTTTGATGGGAATTGCATTAAATCTGTATATTTCTTCAGGTCATATTCACATTTTAACACTGTTAAATCTTCCTATCAATGAACACAAAATATCTTTTCATTTCTTTGTGTCCTCTTCAATTTCTTTCATAAGTGTCTTATAGTTTTCTGTGTGTAAGTACGTCATGTTTTAGTTAAGTTAATTCCCAGGGATTTAATTTCTTTTGTGTGATCGCAAAAGGTATTCATTTCTTTTTGTAAAGATTCATTGTTTGTACATAGGAATACTGCTGATTTTTGTACATTGATTTTGTATCCTACAACTTTAGTGTATTCATTTATTATTTCTAATAGTTTTGTGGTGGAATCATTGGAATTTTTTATATAAATTTTTTATATAAAGAATCATGTCATCTACAAATAGTGACAATTTGACCTCTTCTCTCCCAATTTGGATACCTTTAATTTCTTTCTCTTGCCTGATTTCTCTGACTAGAAATTCCAGTACTATATTGAATAGCAGTGATGACAGGGGCATCCCTGTCTTCTTCCTGATTTTAGGAAAATGGGCTTCAGCATTTCTTTATTCAGTATGATATTAGCTGAGGGTTTGCCATATATGACCTTTATTATGTTGAAATACATTCTTTCTATACCCATTTTATTCAGCGTTTTGGTCATAAATGGATGTTGTATCTTGTCAAATACATTTTCTGCATCAATTGATATGATTATATGGTTTTTATCTTTTATTTTGTTTATGTTGTGAATCACATTCATTGATTTTCATATGTTGAACCATCCTTGTGGTCCTAGGATAAATCCCACTAGATCATAGTCATAATCTTTTAGAAGCACTGTTGTATTCTATTTGCTAAAATTTTATTTAGCATTTTTCCATCTGTGTTTATCAGAGATATTCATCTATAGTTTTCTATTTGTGTTGTCCTTACTAGGCTTTGGTATTAGGGTAATGTTGGTCTTGTATTGGGAAGTATTGGCTCATCTTCAATTTTTTGGAAGAGGCTGAGGAGGTTAAATGTTAATTCTTCTTTGAAAGCTTTGTAAAACTCATTGATGAGACAATTTGGTTTTGGGCTTTTGCCTTTGGGGAGGTTTTGGATGATTATTTCAATTTCTTTACTATTGATTCATCTATTTAGATTATCCAGTTCTTCTTGGTTCAGTCCAGGTAGAGTATATGTTTCTAGAAACTTGTCCATTTCTTCTGGGTTGTTAATTTAGTGGCATAAAACTCTTCATAATATTTTCTTATGATCCTTTGTATTTCTGTGGTATCAGTCTTAATTTTTTTACTTTCATTTCTTATTTTGTTTATTTGTGTCCTGTCTTTTCAACCTTTGTTAAGCTTATCCAGGGGTTTTTCAATTTTATTGATTTTTTCAAAGAATCAACTCTTTGTTGTGTTAATTTTCCTATGTCTTTCTGCTCTCAATTTCATTTAGCTGTGCTTTTATTTTTATTATTTCTTTGCTTCTGCTGACTTTGGGTTTATTTTGTTCTTTTTTTAGTTTTTAAAGGTGTGATGTTAGTATATTTACTTGTAATTGTTTTTTGTTGTTATTTAAGATAGGCCTGTAACAATATAAATTTTTCTCTTATTACTGCTTTCTCTGGGTCCCAGTAATTTTAATACATTATATTTTCATTGTCATTAGTTTCTATGTATTTTTAATCTCTTCTTATATCTTTTTTGATCCATTTATTTATTTTTAATAAGATATTATTTATGTATAGTTGCTCTTCAATTTCAAAGGTTTATGGTGAAAGAATACATTTTGTATAATTTTAATCTTCTTGAATTTGCTGAGGTTAGTTTTCTGTCTCAGCATATGGTCTATCCTTGAGAATGTTCCATGTGCACTAGAAAAGAAGGTCTAGTCTTTTGTTATTTGATGAAGTGTCCTGTAGATGTCAATTATGTACAATCACTTTAATATTATTTAAAGGTACCATTTTCTTATTTATTTTCTGTTTGGATGATCTGCCCATGGCTGTTAAAGGGGTGTTTATGTCCCCTACTATAATTGTGTTTTTGTCAGTTTCTTCTTTCAGATCTGTTAGTAGTTGCTTTGTGTATTTTGGTGCTTCCTAATTGGGGGCATGTATATTAATGAATGTCATGTCTTCTTCTTGTTGTTGTATTGTTTCTTTTATCACTATGAAATGTCCATCCTGTCTTTTGTTACCTTTTTTACCCTATTGATATCTGTTTTATCAGATATCAGTATGGCAACTTCTGCTTTTCTCTGGATACCATCTGCTTGGAGTATTGTTTTCCATCCTTTCACTCTCAGTCTGCATTTGTCCTTATGGCTGAGGTGTGTCTCTTGGAGATAGCATATGGATGGGTTTTCTTTTTAAACCTAATCTGCTACTCTGTCCCTCTTTATTGATGAGTTCAGTCCTTTTACATTTAGGGTGATAATTGATATATGAGGATTTCCCATGGTCATTACTTTCTCCCTTTTTAAATTTCTTTTTTGTTGTACAAATTCTTTCACATTTGTTTTAACTTTTTGGTTCAGGTCAAATAGCCTCCTTCAATATTTTATGAAATGGCAATCTCATGCTGGAAAATTTCCTTAGCTTCTTTATGTCTATAAAGGTCTCTATTTTTCCTTCATATCTGATAATTTATTTTTGGCTGGAAGTTTCTTTCTTTTAATATTTTGAATATTTGATTCCATTCCCTCTTGGTTTGTAGAGTTTCTGCTTAGAAGTCTGATGATAGCTGAATAGGCTTTCCTTTAAAGGTTATGTTCTTTTTTTTTCCTGGTTGCCATGGGAATTGTCTCTTTGTCTTTGATTCTTGACATCTTTAGTATAGTGTGCCTTGGAGAAGATATGCTGGTGTACAGGTAGCAGAGGACCTATTTTCTTCTTGAATTTGGGGTTCCAGATCTTTCTATAGGTTTGGAAAATTCCTTGTCTACTATTTGTTTTAGTATGCTCTTTGTAGAGTTATTTTCTTCACCTTCTGCTAATCCTGTTATTTTAATATTGTTTTTTTCTAATGGAGTCAGATAATTCTCATACATTCTTTGAGTTCTTTTGGCTCTGTAGTCCTTATCTTTTTCTTTCTGTGTTGTTTCCATATTTCAATCTTTGATATCACTAATTCTTTACTCCATCTGGATGGTCCTATTTCCTATGGTATTTAGTTCATTTCTCAGTTCTCTTATTGCATTATTTATCTCTTGAATTTTTATTTGGTTCCTTTTTTACATTTTCAATTTCTTTTGTTAAAATGTTGCTATTATTCATGGATTAACAACTGAGATCATTCGTCTGAGTGAGGGTGCTCTGCCAATATTATTTCAGTTGTCTGAAAGTTTTAAGGACTGCAACCTTGTATTCTGTGTCACTTGATATATGAGGATTTAGATAATATATTTCCCAATCTATAAGATCATTTTTCTGGGTATTTTTCATTTTCTTTCTGAGTGGCTTTAAATCCTAAGGTACTCATTGTATTGGATGTTTTTGTTTGTTTGTTTGTTTGTTTTTCTGGGCATGAAAGCTTTTCCTGTTTCAGATATAGAGGTCTTTTTATCTTTCCTTTCACAGTTGGTATCACTGTAGTGTTTTAGTATTTTTGTCTTGATTCCAGCTGGCTGTAGAGCACACACTAAGTGGCATTAGGAGGGCGAGTTTTAGGAAAGTGTTTGGGGAAGCAGCCAGGTTGTATGTCTCAGAGTCTCAGGTTTCTGTTTGAGTTTGGAGGTGGTGTGGTTGCTTTCTTTCCTTTGGTAGCTCCCTTGGTTGCTTCCTTTGCTGCAACACTAGTCTGTTCATCAGGGAGGCCCAGGGTGGTGATGGTGGCCTGTGCAGGGCAAGTGAGGAAGAGGCTTTAAACATGTTGTTAGAGGGCTGAATGCTCACCACTCAGCCTTTCTCCATTCTGGACTTGAATTACACCCAGGACTGTGTTTCACGGCTATGGTGTTTCCATGGCAACTGGATCTCAGTTTCAAACTCTCCCAGAGCTGACCTGTGGTTGTGGGCAGGATGCTGTGGCTGGGGACTTTATTCTCACCTAGAGCAGTTCAAATGCTTTGTTCCACCTCTAACCCACCCAGCTGGAGCCCTAAGGCACTGCTGTTTGGCCCACCTTGCCCAATGTCTCACAGGGTTCCAGCCACTCTCCTCCCCACTCCCATCACCATTTGGCCCCATGCCCATCCAGGATTGTGTTGCTTCTTAGCCAGTGACCTTTGGCTCCCTCCTGGTTCCTTCAGTTAGCCTTAGCCAGGTCATGATTTGCACCCAAGCATCTCCACTCTGTTCTGCTACCTCCCTCTTCTCCAGTTCATCCCCCTTTCTCTGACCTTCAAGTGTTTTCTTGTGATATGTGGATCTCAGCTGAGACTGTGCCACTCAGGAATTCCTGTGTTGGATCCCAGTTGTTCAATTGTATTTTCCAGAAGGGGTTTCAGGGATCCCCTCTTTGGCTGCCATCTTGACTTTCTGTTGTTAGCTATATTTTAAAATAAAAATCTTTTAAAAATACCCCAACATACAGACCAATGGATCAGAAGAACCCAGAAATAAGCCCACATGTATGGGAGGTGACCCCAACAAAACTGGAATTTTTAAATTAAAAATTGTGTATTTATTTTTACAAGTTTTAACTTTAGTAACCTTCAAAGTACTCTCAATTTGATGCAATACTCCTATGAAGACACTTTTTCCATTGCTCAAAACTGTTTTTGAACTCATTGATTTTGATGCCTTTTAGTGTTTCTGCTATTTTTTGTTTTGCCTCTTTCACATCGGCAAAATGTTTCACTTTAAAAACTTTTTTCATCCAGGGTAACCCAAAAATGTCACTTGGGCTGAGATTGGGTGAATAGGAGGGGTGGGGCACAAGGGTCATCCTATTTTTGGTGAAAAACTGCTGAACACTCAGCATGGTGTGAGTAGTTGTGTTGTCAAGCTGTTCTTTTTTTGTGTAAATCACCCATCATAAAATGGGCAAACAAATAAGAGTAACAACAACAACAAAAAAACAACCCAATTGAAAAGTGGGCAGAAGAACTAAACAGACACTTCTCCCATGAAGAAATACAAATGGCCAACAGACATATGAAAAAATGCTCATCCTTATTAGCTATCAGGGAAATGCAAATCAAAACCACAATGAGATACCACCTCACACCTGTGAGAATGGCTGTTATCAACAAGACAAGGAATAACAAGTGCTGGAGAGGATGTGGAGAAAAAGGAACTCTGGTACACTGCTGGTGGGAGTGCAAACTGGTACAACCACTGTGGAAGGCAGTGTGGAGGTTCCTCAGAAAATTG
>PVJL010007837.1:0-73418 GCA_004026885.1 Lyroderma lyra | reverse complement strand
AATGCAGCTTTCTGAGTCTCTTTCTACAAGGAGCCAGGAATCTGCATTTACAATCATGAAAAAGTCTTCTTAAGCAGGTAAAAAATGAGCACTCTTTGATACACAGTGCATTTCATTGCACTTCTTATTGGGCGCTTAACAGCATAGGGTGAGCATTTGTACTCATGAAGATGTCCAAGATTTAATGCATTTTGACTTAGGAGCTCTTACAAAATAAAGTCATGTGTTTTGTTCCCAGACTTCTCCACCCCCCATGCCTTGAATCCCCACCTTCTCGTCTTCTGACCACCTCCCTCCCCTCATTCTGAGATCTGACATCCGAGTCAACGTGTAAGCTCAGTCAGTGGGTTTGTGTCACAGCTGAGAGGCCCCATACCTAAGAACCCCCCAGTCTTTGAAAAGAGAATTCTGGCAAACCTGACCAACTTTCCCCCAAAGAGAGACATTGTCTTTAACCTACTCAGGAAAGAAATCTGTCCACTGCCCTGGAGAAAGCTGTCTTCCAAGGCTGTTTGCTATGCAGACACCCTTCAAACTGTAGTCCAAGGCAAAAGCTGTTAACAACAGTTCAAGACACACACTGTCACAAGAGTCAAGGAAACATGCTGTCACAAAATGCTCCATGGAAGCACCACGGAGAACTTGCACCCCAGCAGTCTTAACTGCTTGGATCAGTCTGGTTGTAAAAGTAAAAATTAATTTTATGAAAATACTTGTGTGTATTGAAGCAATCCAATTTCTCCTTTAGAACTCATACATTTAGGAATGTCTAATCAGTGTGACAGCAGATTGCTGCCATTACATTGCAGCAAACCAAATACTTCTCAATCTTTGTTTTTAGCTTTTTGAAGCCGCCAAGAGATTTGTTTACAAAATACTTGCATTATGACATATGACTTTGCAAAGTAAAGAGAATTTCTGTTCATGTCACTAAAGATCATTGATTTAATATTTGTAGAGGGTTAGAACATTGTCACTTAATGAACTCTGATGAGTAAATTCAATAATATATTCTGTTCCCAAGAACTTTACAAAAATTTATATTGGAAAGATTGTATGTGTAGGTCATCAATAAAGATAGCCAGAAGCTTTCGATTAAAATGATATCACACTATTAAGATTTTTCTTGTAATAACTCAATCTGGAGTTACTAATTATACTCTTTATTATTTTGCTTCAAATATCATATTTTCAACATGAAAATTAAACCTACATTATAGTAAATATTTGAAGCTAAATAAGGAAATCTAAGCAATGCATTTTGAGGCAATAAAAATGGATATACCAGAATGGCAATACTATTTTAGGTTAGAATATTTGCTGTGTGTGTTTTGTGTTAATTCAAAATGTTCACTTCCATTTTGCTCTGTTAGACTCCAACCAGCAGTTAGTAAATTTAAGTGAAGTCAATACTGAATTGTTTTAATTGTAGTTGAGTTTACAGGAGGGAATACATATCCTCTGGTGTCAACATTTTCAGAAACAAAATAAAAAAGCTGATTTGGGGGAAAAGTTCTATCCTAGGTATCAAAACAACATAGCTTTTGATGGGTAAAAATCGCTAAGAGGTACTCTCTAAATGAAAGCATCGTTTAGCTTGCAAATTATTTGCCATGATTTCTAACACCATGATTTGTGTGTACTAGGAGTAAGAAATTACAACTGAGTCTTGCCTTTATAAATATCATCAGAGTAGTTCTAATTCAGCTTTAAAGTCAGTTCATAAACAAAAATGATTAGCATATATTGGTATTTTGCTTTCTAATGTTGGTGATATGAAAAGCTTAGAAAATATCTGGCTGTCATTGATCTCATGATTACAGAAGGTTCTTGTGTAATTTATACCAGTATCAAATCATGATCTTCATTCCTTTTAATTCTGGTTTGTACTACTATTACTCTATTATTCATTAAAATTTTCTCCCTAAATAATGGGAGAAATTCTCCCCTTGGTCACTTCACCACTTCAGAACCACTCTTTGTCATTTGGTGTCAGGATATATTCCTTTGAATTTTAAGATATTTCTAATGACAGCTTGAAGCCATATGACGTAGTGATGAAGATTATGGGACTCTGGAGCTCGACTGCCTGGATTAAGTGTACCACGTTTTACTATCTAATCTCTCTGAACCTCACTTTCTTCATCTGTTAAATGGGAGTAATAATAGTTCCTCCCTCTTATGGTCGATGTGAGTATTAAATTAGAAAGTGCCTTGCATATCATAGTCACTCAATAAGTATTGGCTGTTATTATTAACTACTGCCTTTTTGTTTTTTTATATTTTTTTCAGTTGGGTTGGACAACTGTTACAGTTAGCATATGGCTCCTCCTTTGGAGATGCAGCTGCTAATGAAGGTAAGGACTTTAAAGTCCCTCTTGTCTAAAAGGTTTGTGCCATTTAAAAAAAGGCAGAAACATGATTTTAATATGAGTTCATCACTAACACATCTTTTCATGTATGGCATCATCTAAATATTATCAGAATTTTTCCTGTAATGCATTTATTAAATACAAAAGGATTACATTTTTAATATATATTCAAGAATTACTGAATTGTGCCAAAAGACTTTAATTTATTAAATTGAGCTGAAACTGAGACATAAAACATATATTATGTAATCTTTTGGAGCTTTCATTGACTTGTTAAATTAGGAAACAAGTATTTTATAGGTGCAGTACCCTTTTATATGCTTATCACTAGCTTCTTGACTCACTTCATAATTCAGAGCATGAACAAATTTCTGGCTTATTCATCACAGACTACACAATTCTAATTATAATGGATCATACATCTATTTGCCATTTTGTAATTCTGAATGCATTACTTTTATTTTCCTGGATGACAAATTTCTAAAGGGTAAAAAGCAGGATTAGATTAACCTAATTTATATAATCTCCAACTTACTTAATACCACCTTAAAAAAATAATCACTTGATCATGTCCATTGATCCATTGATAGAAGAATCGTTTATCAAGAGATTCTCCGACCAAGGAAACAAAAGGTCTTATTATGTAAAACATTTTCAAGAATTCATTATTATGATCAATAATAAAAGAATGTGGCATATAAGCTGATGGGGAAAATAAAGAAAAAAGATAATAAAGCAAAAAGTGGCTTATACAGAAACATTACATATAAACTTTTACTTTCATATTCATCAAAAAGCAAGTATATATGGGGTGCTAAATTATAATATTTACTGAAAAAAAATACACTGCAACTTTATTGACAAGTTGGAGTATGTTTCTGAGTGTGAATACATAAAATTACAGAAAATTATTCATATTTACATTGCCAAGATCAGTTTCAGTTATCTTAAGATTGGTAATTGATTGGATGCCTCAGGATGCAGAATATCTTCATATGTTTATTTAACAAAATCCTGGTGCAAGCATTAGACACATAAACTGAATTTCCCAACTAGTTGAAAATATGGGCCGCTACTATGTGCTAGAAGGGAAGGAAGGGCTAAGGCTTTTCTATTTTTGTTTGTCATCTTACCTGTGTTCAACCTATACCATATACTTAAAAATATCACCAAGTTTGCCAGCCTACGAGTTATTCTTTGATAGACTCTTCTATCTTTCCTTACAGAATACACACATGTAAGTGCTACCCTGTATGCAGACTGTGTTTTGGCCCTGAGGAGAGAGTTTCCTGTGATTCAATGTACCAAATGCCACCATCAAACTACTGTAAGTAATGACTATCATCATTTCGCAGTTGGTCAGCCATAGTAAAAAGCTGGAAAGTGAGATTTCCAATTGTATAAAAGTGTATTCATGTCACGCAGCAGTTTCTGTACAAAACTCCTTAGTGTGAAATACAAGTATCATTTTCAGAAAATAGAACAGAAGAAGCAGGATAATAATTTACCTCTCCCTTCTGGTTGGTTTTGTTTCTTCCCTTCAGATTTTTAAAGGGCATAAAATAGAGAGTTTAGAAAAAGCTGTAGTGAAATTCAAAACACCCACTAAATAGTGTTAGCATCTGATTCTCAATGGTACAGTTTTTCATATTTTTTCTCTAGTTTTCATAATACAATCCTTTTATAACCAGAAGCATAGAAATAGTGACTAAAGCAACAGCATCACAATGAAATCTTCAGACTAATATTTATTTCATGCTGAAGTGTCAACTGGGAAATAAGATTAGGTCCTCACAAATTTCTATTCCGAATTTTTTCTTTTATTATTAGATATTCTAGGATGAAAAAAAGTTTGTCAATTCAGTAATTCCTTTTTTTTTTTCTTTTTCTACTTGGGGTGATATTAGGAGGAGATCCTTACGTATTTGATTACAACGGAGTTTCCCACAGAACATTCTCATCAAATGTTATTAAATGGTCCTATTAAAAATGTTACATCTCATAACTCCTCAGCCTTTTGGCTTAGATCAACTGTAAACATGTTACATCTTAAACTTTGTTTATAAAAAATGAAGCTAAACACAATTTTAAAAGACTTTTCAGGAATGTAAAATGGTTCAGCCACTTGAGGAAGTACTCTGGCAGTCCCTCAAATGTTTAAACGTGACTTTACAACATGACCCAGTAATTCTAACTCTGAGGTATATACCCAAGAGAAATGGAAACTTATGTTTATATAAGGACTTGTACATAAATGTTCATAGCACCATTATTCCTAAGAGCCAAAGCATGGAAATGACCCAACTGTCCATCAATTAATTATAAATATAGCATTATATATCCATATAATGGAATGCTATTTGACCATAAAAAGCAATGAAATACTTGTTCATTTTCTTTTTTAGGTTCTGCATATAAGTAAGATCATATGGTATATGTCTTTCTCTTTCTGACTTATTTCACTTAGCATAATACACTCTAGGTCCATTTATGTCACAAATGGTAAGTTTACATTTTTTTAATCCTAAAATTTAACACATTTATTCCAAATTTGCTTACATTTAAAAAAAATAGTAATTCATATTAATTTTTATAGCATCATGAGAAGATTACATTTTTTAAATGCCAGGTGGATACTAGAGGGTTCACTTCTTAAATTAAATGTCTAACCACTATGCTGTACACCTAAAATTAATGTAAAATAATATTGAATGTCAACTGTAATTGAAAAAACATCGTAATTTACAAAGCAATGAAGTATTTACACATGGTACATGAATAAACCTTGAAAACATTATGCTAAGTATTATAAATGAAGCCAGACACAGAAAGCCACAATATAATTTATATAAGATGGACAGGACAGGCAAATACAGACCAAAAGTAGATAAATGGTTGCTAGATAGGTCAATAAATGACTGTTTTCTGGGAATGAGATCCCATAGCTGTCAGGCCCCTGAATTTCATTGTGACTGCAGGCTGTTGGTTTTCAAAGGTACTGTGGATTTGGAAAGGAGGGACATGGGAATAGGACAAATTAAAATGCAATAAAACTCTATTCTTTCTGAGATTCAGGTATTCTTCTTAAATAAATGATCTCCAAATTGCTACAAACCTTTAGTTAATTTCTAGAGTTCTGAAAAAGTTGATTTTCTACCAGTTTTCTCATTGCTTTTATGTATGAGAAACTTTTTTTGTTTGTTTTGCTTTTTTCTGGTATGTGGGTAGCTCCCTGACTGGGAATCGAACCCAGGCCGCAGTGCTGACAGCGCCAGCGCCGAAGCCTTAAGCCACTACACCATCAGGGAACTCCCATAAGAAACTTTTCATAGGTCCTTACTCTGGCATTTTTGCTGGTGTCCTGGGGTTTCTTCTGGAATTAGATTATTGCACAACTCTGTGAATATAGTAAAAAACACTGAATTGTGCAGTTTAAAGGATGATCATACTATGTGAATGTTTTAATATAGGTCTTAATATAGGTCTTATTATTATTTAGACATGGAAAGGCCAACAGATAATTACGATTGCCCTAAAAATATTTTTTTGTTATACTCACAGATTTCCAGAGGAGGAAGCATGCCTCATATGGAAACGCAAGCGTTGGTCAGGAGGCAGAAGGGGGGGGGATTTGTGGCCAAGAACCTTTATTGTGGTTTCTATGGCAAGGAACAACAAGGCAGGATAAGCAGGCTTAGAATTAGCTGCTTTGTTTAATTTCAGTTCACTGCAGTATGAGAGCCAAATAAGGGAGGTGGTTGGGAACATGGGGTCTCGATTGGATGGTTTACTATCTCTAGGATCTGGCTAACCCCAGAAGGGGGAGTAACCCCAGAAGGGAGATTACCTCCAGGGTCTGAAAGGCCCAGGATGCCAAAGCCTCAGAACACAGAAAACAGAAGACATGATTTATACAGTAAATTATATATCAACAGAAAAGACTTCTCAGATCCTTTGATAGAATCTTGTACATTATAAAGACAGAATATATATTATTTTGCAAATTATTAGCCAAAAATCGTGTGTGTTGGAGTCTTTAATAAGACTAAGGTTGTAAGAAATATACTTTGGGAAACACTAGACTAGAATAATTTATCCCTTGAAGAAAAAAATTTTTTTTGAGGACTCCTCATATTTCTCAATGGATTTGGATGAATATAAGTATGTTTATACTGTCTATTTCAGAATTATGCTAGAGTCACAGATATAGGATAGAATGTGTGAAAAACAAGGTAAGAGTATTAAGTATGTTGATAAATGCAATGAACTGTGTCTTTTTCTGGAGTGAAAAAGTTTATAGTCTGCTTTTCAAAATTATTTAACAATTTAATCACATGGCTTTTTACTGTGTTATATAATGTTTTGAACTTCACTTTTCTTTCAGATTGTTTCTGTGAATCCAAATTTTCAATACAGATTTGCTCAAGATGTGTCTGAGTTCATCTATTTTCGTCCTGTTGATGCAGAAGTTGGGGAAGAGAGTGGAAGACAAAAACAACAAAAACCTAACATGGCCTCCTATCAGCATACCCTAGAAGGTATTCACCAGAGGGACTTGGGGATTATAAGTGAAATGTTGATGGTGACCACTCCCCTACTAACTAAAGAGTTAGAGAGCACTGCCTTAATGAGACCAAAAACTTCAGGGCTTCTTTGCCTAGAGAAAATGCCAATTAAATCTACAGGGGTCCCAGGATCACAGCTCTTAGAAGTTACAGGAATTGCCAGGGAAGGGGCAAAGGCACTGCAATACTTGTTGCTGGTGTGCCTGGAAATGAGTTAGATGATACAGAAATTCCACCTTTGAATGTCACTGGGTTTATACACCTGGAGGCTTTACTAAATTAATGTTTACCATCCTCAGAATGCAGTTGCCCACGAACCCCAAGAAATCTGTGGCTGAAATCTCCAGAAAATGCCGCGTCCCCAGGAAGTGATGACCTGGAAGTAGCAAGAAGCATGTATCCTTTGAGAGAAAGACCCATCTTATGGCATTCCTGGGAAGAGCTCCTAGAGGCACCACTAAACAGTGAAGGACTCCACATTCTCCAAACTATTCCTGCAGAAGAGAGAGAGATGGGCTACCTCCAGCTGCCACCGCAGGAGGAGAATCAAGCAAGCACTTTGCTCAGGAGCCACCAGCTCCAAGCTTCCCAAGCTTCGCAAGGCCCCTTTCCATTGCTTCCCCAGCATCCTGACCCCCAGCGTCAGCGCAATGACAATGTGCCACGACACAGCAGTGAGATCAGAGGCCCAAACCTAAGTGCACTAGAGTTAGCATTAAACCCAGAGCAAACACGCTTCTCCCCAGGTGTTCATCATGCCTTTACAGGAGGTAAGATTTTTGAGCTCGCTATAACTCCATTCATAAATTACATATAATTTTCCAGGCAAGTAGACTTTCATCAGTAAATGTATTTTCAGACCTGGAAATCTAGTTCTTTCTATCCCATAAAAATTTAGATTATTTTATGAGGTCAGGCAGCTAATTTCACGAACTCAAGCTAGAAAAAGTGCTGCACCTCTCACTGCTGAATATCACTAAGGTCACCTTTGAAGGACTCCCCCTTGGGGAGCTGTGCACCGATGCCAGTGCCTAGTCCACCTTTCAGAACAGTTTTGGAACTCTTTCTGGAATGACCTTCAGGGCTGTCCTTGTCCCCAAAATCTGCCAATTAACTTCGTGAGTTTACATTGGCAGCACTGTACACACAAGTCAGTAAGATGTCTGATGAGAATTCAAGAAAAAGAGTTCAGCAGTGACAGATGTAGCACTTTTTCTAGGATGAGTTCACAAAATTAATTGTTTGACCTCATATGAGGGAATTAATTACCATCCGACGATTTTAAACCTTGTATTTGGTGATTACAGTTTGACTTTAAGTTGTGTAAATTCAATCACACACCAGTAATAATCAGGTGAAAATAAACCCTTAAAATACACAGATTTGTTATAACATCAGAAGTTTTAAATATATATTCTCTTCTCAAAAAACCCTTACAATTAGGTGGGCAACCTTGAGAAAATAATAAGTCCTCAGTCTATTACAGTTTTGAACCCATAGAATAAACAACTTTACCCCCTGGCACACGTATCATTCAGTAAGTAAATAATAGGGACTTACATTACAAAATGAATGGCATAAGAGACCCAACCCTGCTGATTATATGTATAATATATACACGTAAGAGGTAACGTATTCATTTCCTTCAGTATGTGGCTAGAAAATATTAACAAATGCATATAATATTATAGCTTATGCCAACTTAAAGGTAATATTAATAGAAGTATTTATAATGTATTTTATAATGTGTTTATAATATAGTTTAAAATCCTATATTTATATTTGCTATTACCTATGAGGTAACATTTGTGTTACTGTCATTACAACTATAACTTCCTGAGAATGGTGTCCTCAGCAAAGCACCAAAGGTAGTCCCTACAAGCCCTTCCGTCCCCCTCCACGAAGTGTTGCTCATCCATTCTCTCCTCCCACTCACTTCTTTGTTTTCCATTACCCCCAATTGTGTGGGACTATTTAGCCAGAGTTTTCTCTTTTTTACTGTCTATCTTTTACACTCAAAACAGCTTATCAAGGTAATACTGTGGTACTATCACCATGTGATTTTAAATTGGCAGGGTGCTTGGGCTGAAATCCAATTTAGACATATTTGTCTGTCATTCTTATTTATACTCTTCTCAAAACAGAAATCAATTTTTAATAAGTTAAAAAAATTTTTTTTAGAAAATGGGAAGGAAAGAAACAGCATTGAAGAGGCTTGGCAAAGGGCCATTTCATCAGCGTCTGGGGAACTTCCTCCTGCCAATCCAAGCTTTGAGAATTCTTCTACAATGAGGGGTAAAATCAGAATTCCTGGCGATAATACTGGACATACCAGGGGCAATGTTAGGATTTCCATAAATAATGTTCCCATGGCTAATGTTGGAGTTCCTATGGGTGACGTTGGGGTTCCCATAAATAATGGTGCAGTTCCTTTGCATTATCCTGGAGTTCCCAGGGCCATCAGTGGAGCCTCCATGGGTAATCTTGAAGTTCCTAGAGCTAATGGTGGAGTTCCCAGGCACCACAGTGTTGGAGTTCCCATGGGTAATGTTGAAGTTCTCAGAAATAATGTTGGTGCTTCTAGGCGTACTGTATACTCTCTACTTACTGAGCTCTCAAAGATAGGTGAACACCAAGTGTAAAAACTGACACTTTACAAAGTAGTCTGATAGTGAAAGGAACATACAAAAATATTAAACATCAAGATAGAGCTGTACCAAGTTTTACAATCCAAAACAATAAATGGAAAATCTAAATTCAAATACATAAATGAATATATAAACACACTTATTATGGATGTCTTGTATCAGAATTTTTGAATCTAGATTTTAGTTTACTTACTAGTTTAGTCTGAATGGTTACTCTCTATTAACCTGTGGGATAAATTGTGCAGGAGTCAGACACTTATTTCATAAAGCCTAAATTTCTATTTAGTGGAGATACAGTATCTTTATCATTGAACAAAATCTCCAAACAATATTGTACATGTCATACTTTCAAAAACTTCAGGTTTTATTGGATATTTTGATGGGCAAATGAAAGTTATCTCAAAGTTATTAAGTTATCTGGAAGAGTCCAACTTAGTGTTGAAGGAATGTATTGACTGAAAGTTAAGGAACCAGAAGATTTAATAGAAGATTCTAGAATACAGTGCTTCTCTGAAATGTCCAGATAGAACCTCTGAAGAAAGATCAATAACTAAAGTATTTAAACATGCATATTTATTTTTGTTGACACATATCTGACAAAGCTGTCAATGTTTGCTGGAAGCCTTAAAAATATAAGGAGACAACAACTGTAGAACTGTAAATAGTATAAATGATTGCCATGTAAATAATATGGGTAGGAAAACTCTAACAGCACCACAGGATGCCTCTAATAATATTGCATGCTAAAATAATATTTTTCTTTAGGAAATTAATTTTATTGATTCTTCCCAACTCCTAACTTAGTTTGGCATAAAAAATACAAGACAGAAGAGAGAAAATATTGAAATATTTTGACTAAATTACTAAATAGGATGACTTTCTCATGGGAAAGATGACCACTTTTCATTGTCCCAGAGGATCATTATAGTATTCAAATCACACAAACACAGTTATCTATAAAATGTGTTTTTTTAAAGAAATTATTTCACACATCTCAAGATTGATAAAGTATAGCTGTAAAGTAATAAGACTCACTCTATAAACATAATGGGGAATTACTCTCATTACTTTATAGTCATACATAATCTAAATTTTGTCCAAAATTTAGGGCATATGGGCCACCACTCAATTTGTACATTTAAATTTTGAACTGTCCTGAATAATGGTAGCTGTTGTTTTCACAAAATCAAGGGCAAATCACATTATGGGTACCACCTAACCCCTTATTGTGTGCCTTACCACATAGTGCAAGGGGTGGTAATGTGTGGTCTGAGTGAAAACTCTTGCCCACTCGCAGGTTCCATTTGGCCCATGAGGAAGGAGGTACTGAGGCTGGCTAGCCTCCCTCTTTCACTCCCCCCTGGTTCAAAGTGATTACAGAACCAGGAATTTGGCCTCAAAGAAAAGGAAATGTAGTGAGATTTCTTTCTCCTACTTCTTACCAACTCAGAAGGTGGGGTACCACTTCAGATATGAATAACCTGAATCTGACAGAAAAACCAAACTGACAGTTCACCTTAACAAGTCTACTCTATAAGCTCTATTGAAACACTGACTTTGTCAAGCAGAACTACCGCATTTCTAACCTTCAAAAGGAACCACCTTGTGAGTGTATAAAGAGTGAATTAAGGTGGAAAATGAGAGATCACTTACTAGAACTAACATTTACTAAACAGCAAGTGAAAGGAAAACAAACAAAATTATACTCAACTATATATAACACTGACAGAGATATAATTGAGATGGTAACTAAAACAAAACACCATCAAGAATAATAAACGAACAACACAGCTCTGCTATGTGAGTGTTATTCCTCATGCTTAGGATCCATATAATTTTTGATACTGTGTTTAGTGGCTTAAAATTTAAATATAAAAATATTATGCAAAATGGCCAGCCGCTTCTTTTTTGTAAAATTTTAAGAAATTGAATGAAACTAAGTTAGGTAAAGAATCAAATGTGAAATTGGTCTTAGAAAATAATTGCTAGTCTTATAAAGAAAGTTACTTATAGCATATTCTGCTAAATATTGTTAGTTCAGAACTGAGCAACGCAAAAGTTTCAGTGACATGTGTTATTTATCTTCAAAGACTGCGCCTTGTCTTAGGGTTATCTATGTCAAGTAAATTATCTGAAGTCTCTCAGTGATCATCATAATTTTACAGATAAAAGAGTAAAGAGCACATAATATACTGAATAAGAGAATGTCATTGCAAATTTCACACAAATTGGATCTGAGCTTTTCATAGAAACAAGTTAAAATTGCAAATTTAAATGGGCAGTATGGAAGAAAGAAAATGATGAGCCATTTCTCTCTTGTTCTTGTCAAATAAAAGATAGATTGCACTTACCTATATATTTCTCTATATTAATTAACACCCCCTATAAAATAAGAAAATTGCTTGCTAAAATCTATGATGGCATAAGGTGGGAGAAATAACTCTAAAATTTCTTGCAGTGCTATGCAAGACAGAACAGTTAATGAGAAAACAATAACAACATATAGTTAGCTCATCAACCCTAGTTAGCCATACCATTTCCTTCCAAGAGTCTACATAACTATGAAGTGTGCCCTATTTGGTGTGAGTAGGGGATGAATTCTTCTAACTTTACCTTTTTTTTTTTTTACATCCAATCCCCTGATTAGGGAATCATAGCAAATAGATTTTCATTTTTAAATTAAACTGACAACGTGCATGCAGACAAGTGTAATGATTTTTAATTTACAAACTAATGATTAGCAATTCTGACATGAAAAATCAAAAAAAGTTTTCCTTAGTAAATAAAGTTTCATTTCTCTCTGCTTAAGTCTTTAAAAATTAACTGAATGAAAAAATATTTTCCACAGTTAATAGGATGGAACAGGAAAAATTATCACAAAATCACCTCTTTAAGAACCTAGAAAGATATGGTATTTAAATCACATAACTGTCACGTTTATTTCAATCAACGCAGTTTGTAAAATATATTTTTAAAATATCGTTGATTGCTTTCATTTTATTTTTCTTTTTGATTTCAGGACATGATCTGCCTATTACTAAAAGTTTTAATATCTTTAAAAACCAATTTACTTTTCACTGACTATTAACAATAAACATAAAAGTTATATAATGTAGGATTGTTCATTTTTATATTGATCGACCTTCTTCTGTTATTTAAAGTTGAAGGTTATCAGAAGTGAGACATAGTGAATATGAAAGTTACTGCTGTCCAACTAACAAAGCATTGGGACCACCTTGTGCACAAAAATGAACTGACTGAGAAATAAAATAACTTTTACATTAAGAACAAACCTAGGAAAACTGATTTTTAACTAAGAATGGAAAAGTACCTTAAATTCTAAATTGAGGTCAAATTGTGTTTATAGTTAAAAAGTAACTAAGGATTGAGGAATAAATGGAGAAATACATGTAGTGAAACTTTTATTTCAGAAAAACAAAGTATCAGGAACCATTATAAAATTAAAATGTACAAGTGTAGAAAAATTTTAACACAAAGGAAAATCAGGCAAGAGAATTCTTTCTGATGGTTAATCTAATATGAAATGAATGTATTAATATAGTGGTATGTCTGTTTAAAAATGAAGCAAATACATACAGTATGCACTATGTATTCTAAAATCCATTAACCGATAAGAAAGCTTCATGAATTACATGTGATTTTTCAATTAATGATTATGTTTTAAGTATGTTTTAGATGTGAAAATTCAAAATGTAGCAACATGTTTTTAGTAGGCCATAGGGGGTAAAGTACATGGCCTTGTATATATTTCAAGAGCGGACAGCCTCACTGATATGAGTGACAATGTAGTAGAAAGTGAGAGGAAAAAAGATAAACCAAGATTAGAATAAAACTGTAGCTTTTTAAAGTAAATGATGTTTTCTTAAAAATATGGTGATGGAAAGAGAACTGACTCTAGGCGGTGAACACATAACACAACACACAGACGATGTCTGTAGGATTGTACACCCGGGACCTATGTCATTTTTACTAACCAGTGTCACCCCCAATAAATGTAACAATACAAAATAATTAAAAAATATTATTTTGAAGGTAACATTTTGCTTTTTGCTTAATTAAAAGTTGTCATTTTCATATTTATTAATATGAACAAATAAGCCTTAAAGTAATTCAAATTTCTACTTTACATCTCTAAATTTTACACTATCCCTTATCCTCTAATTCTCTTAACCCCTTATACAAGTTCCTCAGCCCAACCCTTACACCAATATATCCTTCACCTTATTCCCAACCCCCACCTCAGCCCTGTTCAAAATGATTATTGCAAAAATGTGGAAGCCTGATTGCTATGTATCCTCAAAAGAAATCCTTAATGGGGAGAACAGACTGGTTTATGCTAGCTTCTCAAAGATTAGAAAAACACGTGTGATTTCAAGACCTTTTCTGTTTTATTTTTAAATTTTATTTTTTTTATTGTTAGACTTAGTGGGGGTGACATTGGTTAACAAGAATTCCATGGGTCCCAGGTGTACAACTCTATAGTGCATTGTCTGTGTGTTGTGTCATGTGTTCACCACCCAGAGTCTTGAATGACTTTCAAAAGATGTGCAGATTTTTTTCTTCTTTCATATATTATAAAATACCCCTCACCTAAAGAAGTATTCATTTTAGGCTCTTTGAGTAAATGAACAGATATACATCACCAATTTCTTAATATAATTTGTAAAATATGTTAATGCAAAAAAGATAAAATATGCACTTTGTGAATTTATCTAAAGCATATTTTTGCTATTAAAAATAATATTTTAAGAGTTTATTTTTAAAGCTGACTCACCTCTAGTAAATTTATCTTATGCAAATTGTATCCATCTAGAAACCAAGTTCTCTATTCTTATACATATATTAGAATAAAATAAAAAATTATATTCAAAATAAAACTCACTTTAAAATGCAGTGACATTTAAAATTATAATTAATGTAATACTAAACAGGGTTAGAAATACCAACAGTTAATATTACTGATTTGTCCCAAAATGCCCAACAGTCTTAAAGATATTAACAAATTTTCATAATTCCTCCACAGGTTTACATACTCATTCAAAAGTAAATACACATAAATTTGGTGATTTTAAAATTGCAGAATTATAATGGCCAAAGTTCATTCTTTAAACCTAACATTTCAGTACCATATAATAAGAGTTAATGCTCATACTTGTGTAGTACTTGGAGGGATTCAAAATTCTATGAAGAAGAAAAATTAATTAAGAAGTATTACTGATTTGGAACTATCCATTGTAAAAATTGGGTAATAACACCTCTACACATTATAACCTTCTTAAATCTTTAAAGCCATCAAGCCCTCAAACCTAGTGTTCCAGTTTGTTTTGACTATGTCCAGTATGTTCACGTAAGTAACTCCATATTTCTCTTTTGCTACATTTATTACCAGTGATTAGAGAACAAATCTGTCTTGACTTGGGAAAAAAATAAAAACAGCTCTTCCTTGCTCCAAAAAAAATCAGTGAGAGCTAATGCAATGCTTATGGCTTTAGTATTCATTATGAATTGAAAAATTCCGCCTTTTAAAAATGAAGCATTTGACTTGGTTGTATTTTCAAATAAAAGAAGACAGTAAAGTACACTGGTATTGTGAAACACTTTACATTTTACACTCATGCTATATCACATTTCTTTAAATGTGTGTTGCCATTAATTGCTGGCCACTGTTGAATTCTGTGTCATTTATGAAGTATCTTCCAGTATCTTCTGTAATATGTTTAAACAGTGTATCATTAAAGGTGAAATTTTAATGTATATCTGATACGTGTATTTTGGCCTATATTGTGTCTTTAAATACAGTGTGTTGTAGATTAATGTGATACATTTATTTATTCAGGGGTTGAATTAGCACAGCACTTAGACTATACAACTGCTTGTGCTCAATCTGAGAGATTATCCTAAACTTGAAAAGCTCACAAGAGATATTTTAATATCTTACTAACTTAAAATTCCAATAAGGAATATTACAGAGGGGTAATGACCATTTAAAAGCTACATGATTAAATTAATCTTATTTCTGTACTAAAATGCACCAGACATTCATTAGAGCTGTTTTCAAAAACAAAGAAAACCAAATTCCTTCTCCACCTGCTGATACAACTGCTGCTTCTATTCCGTGGTCATTTGCCTGAAAGTAGTGATCTTTATCTATGAGTGAGAGTGAGAGAGAGAGAGAGAGAGAGAGAGAGAGAGAGAGAGAGAGTGTGTGTGTGTGTGTGTGTGTGTGTTGTGTACACATGTGCGAGTCACAGAGAAACAAGGGGATTTGGAGAGAAGCGTATACAGTATGATTAGCTACACAGTATATTGTATAAATGTATACAATACAATAACTTGCTTTACATTTAATCATTGACAATTTTGACAACACTTTTCTTAACCATCCTAAAAGTATTATTCTATATTTTGCTAGAGAATAATTATCTCCCAAATTAAATATTCAACCTCCAATATTACTTCATCTGCATTTACAGTATAAGCCTGTGGTCTTTAACCTTGGCACTGCTAAGTTGGCAAGCAGGGGAATAAATGTTTCAAATGTTGACTTTTGGGTCCTGATTAACTATAAATAAAAATAAAAAGGGTAGCTAATCTCTAGACTTGTAAATTGAAAATCTTGCTTGGTTCTGTGTTTCATGTGCTTAATTTATATGCAAAATCTCACCAATAGTTCAATTCTTTTTTCAGAAAGTGAAGTCTTTCCTCAAATGCAAACTTGATTAGAAACCTTATAGCTAAAACACTGCAAATGTTTGGTGCTACAGAAATAGGAACTAATTAGCTCCCCTCTTGTATCTATAAAACTAAATTTCAACTCCTGGATAATATTGTTTCTCCTAAATATTTTCAATTTTGTAACTAGGTCATGTTGAGTCTTATTCTTTAGGTTATGCAAATTGAAGTATTAGTTGTTTCTTTCTTCTCTTCAGGTAAACTGTGATGGTGACTGTAATTGATGCCACTTTGTCCTATCATACCGCATTGCCTTGTGAATATTTTGTGTCTGGTAAAATTTATTCATGGTAAACGTCACTGTGTGGTCCTCTTTAGGCATATATTTTCCAATACATTGCAATGATGTGTAAGGTGCACTGCAAAGATGTTAATTTTTTCTAACATATCAATTTGCTGAAAAAATATATACTTGGCACAATAGTGGAAGGAATACAAGTATATTTCTTCCTAAATTCAAATTTGTCTTGCTTTATGAACTTCATTTGTGAATTGAGAGTTCAATAAATGGTGTCATCTGCATTCAAATGTTGACTTTCTTTTTTATTTCTTCTAGAAACACTTTGCTTAGGGTTACAAACATTCCTAATTCAGCTATCTTCAATGTAAGGCAAATAATAACAATCAATTACAGTGATTAAAAGTGTAAGCCACCTCCACACAAAATAGTCCTGTCATTAAAAAAAAAATATGTCAAGCAAATTTGATGGTACTACTTTAAGTATTGAGGACTTGATTGTCCAATCTAGTTGTACATAAACAAACTTTATTTAAGAACCTGAGTTTCTGAGAAACACAAACTTTTATTATGTATCACGGGATTCTGTCATAGCTTTCTGTTTGTAATTCAAGTATACTTGGTGTGTATTAGTTTCAGGTACACCACATAATGATTTCACATTTATATAATTTAAAATGTGACCACTACACTAAGTCTAGTAATCATCTGTGACCACAGACACCTATCAAAATATCAATGACTATATTCTCCTTCACCTTTTTCATTCATCCCCTACCCCTCTCCCCTCTGGCAACCATCAGTTTGAGCTGTGTTTCTATGAGTCTATTTTTGTTTTGTTTTGTTTAGTTTCCACATACGAATGAAACTATATGGTATTTGTGTTTCTCTCTCTCATTTATTTCACTCAGAATAACACCCTTCAGAATTTCTGAAATTTTTATGGACTATTATAGAAATCTATAATTGATTTTCTGGTGAAAATAGTTGAGTTGACATTTTCAACTTGGGAAAATTTGAATACCTATGGATTTGAGTCTGAAGAAATAAAAACATGGATAGTACCATAATTTGTGAAATTTGTGAAATGGGATTTTTGTCATTCTCTTCCAAATTTACAATTTTAAGAGTCCTCCAACCTGTACAGGTGTTGCTTAATATGAAATAAATTTTACTAGTATTAAAATTAATGAAAAGTGTTCATCTTTCAACTATGAACAAAGATAAATTGACAAATCTATCTACAACATCTATTGAATATGCAGGAATATTAGATTTTGATGAAGTCATTGAGCATGTGTAGATGTTAAAGGTATAAATTATTTGCCCTTTAAAAATTACATTAATGCAATTAGAAAACATCAATTGATTACTTTTTTTATGCTGTACTATTTGTTTTCTAGTTTAATTTTATACTGGTGTAGTGGATGATAGATAGCCAGATAAAGAAGTTCTGTAGAAAAAAAATCAATCTGTTTAATGGCCTTTATTAATATTTAATTTCATCATTATTTCTTAAAATAATATTGTCATTTAGAGATGAAGGCCTTTAAAAATAATCTGCTTCAGATGTCAAATATGGTAAATATGGCAACACTGCCTGGTATATAGTTGGCACTTAAATAATTGTTGAGTTGAATAAATGAATAAATATTGCGTGTGTTGATGGGCAAATTATCAGTATATTGTTTCTTTAGAAGTATTCACTGGATGCGTAGGGGAGATCTTGCTCATGTTAAGGAGATTGCATATATCCGTAATATATTTTCCTTACGGCACGAAAGTCATGCGTTTAAAATCTAAGGTAGATCATGTCAAATCTTTGCTCAAAGCCCTTTATTGACTTAGTATCTTCTTCAGAATGAAATTCAAATCTGTATGATGGTACCAAAAGGCCCTACACAATGTGTTATTTCACTGCCTCTGAACTCATCATTCCAGCCACACTGGAAAGTTCTATCCTAGATTCTTTCCGGACTTTTCTAAAATGTCACCTTATCAGAAAGTCTTTCGGTAACTTACGCAAAGCCATAGCGTTTTCTTTTCCTTCATAGCATTTGGCACCTTGTATCATTTACTCATGTCTCTTTTCGTCTTGGATCGGTTAGCTCCATCAGGAAAGGCGGTATGCTTGGCATATAGCAGGTGCTTAGTGACACACGTACCACAGAGGTAACGTTTTAAATTCTTAGGGAGACAAATCACAAAGGTAGTGTAAGGTTCTGCACCCAGCAAAACAGCTTTCAAGTAGACTACGGAGGACACTGTGAAAGGCTTTGTCAGGGATGGGAAAGTCAAGCTTAGGGAGCAACAGTAGCCGTTTCCCACAGAAGTCTAGCGGGGCGGAGAGAGGGCGGGAGTGTGCAGGCCGGAGGCGTAACCGGGAGGGGCTGTAGGCGGCGAGCCGAGAGGAAGTGTTTGGTCCTGTCTGCTCTCCGTAGGGCAACCTGGGCGGAGAGGGTGCCAGACATGGCGGCCGTTAGGGTAAGTAGGAAGAGAACTTGCTCAGTTTCTCCGAGTGCGGGCACCATTGTAGTAAGTACAGAAGGGAGCGGCACAGCAGGAGACCAGGAGGTGGTTTTGACACATCTGGCCAGGCCGGGGAACCCTTAAAACCTGAAGACGCGCCCCTATGCTCTTTAGAGCTTCCTCTGCCTGTAGCAGCCTCGTCCCCAAAGCCCTGCACTTGACTACACACCGACACTGTGAAAGCTGGGAAGGGTTGGGTGGAACCAGTCGGCCGGGCAAACAGCAGCAGCCGGCGTTGGGGTCCTGAGCGTAATCAGAGGGAAGAGTCCTCGACACTTGTGTCTGGGGCACAGGGCGGGGCTTCGTGACCCTTGGAAGGACTTCGTTCAAATGCCACAGGCGGTGCAATGGACTGGGATAGACACGTCTGAGTTTCTCGGAAGTGCCGGGTTTGTGTGACTGTGCTCAGTCTCCGGGTGTCAATAACAAACCTAAGTTTCTTTTGAGTTCCCTATGGGAAAAGATGCCACTCGGGAATTTGTATACAGGAAGTGTGACTCAGCTGGCTGCGAGCTGCAGCTCCCTAAGTAGCTTTCAATGACAATAGTTCACAAACACCTGCATTTGTACAGGGCTTTTCAGTGCTAAATGCACTGCTTCCAGGAGATGCAAATATAAATAGCTCAGTTCACTGACTGCTTAACTTCTCTCACAAGCCGTCGTCACTCACCACTCCATGTCTACAATCCCAGCTCTCAAATCTGAGTTACCACGACACCCTTCTAACTAGAATCGCTGCCTCCAGCCTGGCTCACCTGCAATGCTTCCCCTCTGCACTGCCAGAGGAATACTTCCACTAAAATGCAACTGATTATTCCTCCTTCCTACTTAAAAACCATTATAGGCCCTCCAGTATCTGCCCTCTGATGCCAGGTCCCACTCCTAGGTCTAGAACACCCCACCATGACTGGCTTTTCACCTTCACCTCCTGTCTCTGGGAAACTCCTAACATTGCTACTCCAACCCCTTTCCCCTTCTCTGTCTCTTAGCCTGAAGTGCCCTTTCCAATCCTCAACTAGATAGTTCCTGTTCGTTTAACAGATAATTGTGTACTGCCTCTCTATATGCTAAACACAAAATTCCTTTCCAAGATAGTGCCCTGGACCTCTCCAGTCCAATTTAAATAACTCTTCTCTATCCTCCCAAAAGACCCTGGAATACTCTTACCATACAATTCATTACATTGCAAATCATAGCACCGTGCTAAAATACTTAGATATGTTATTTCACTTAATTGTCAAGGAAAACTTCATGTTGTAGATAATTGTCACCATTTTACAAATGCAAAATGAAGGTTTACAGAAATCAAGTAAATTGCTGGAAGTCATAATGCTAAAGAGAACTGGAGTAAGATAACTGTAAGTAAAGTGATAGAGGGAGAGCTGAGATTGTAAGGGGTTAAGGAAAGCATAAAGCACGGTAAACTGTTACTCATTGAACACCTACTTTGGCCAGATGCTTTGCATATATTATTTCAGTTTAATTGTCTTGATGACACTAAGAAATTGGTATTATTCCCATTTTACATATGGAAAAGCTAAGGCTTAGAAAAAGTGCTTGCTCTAGGTCTTACACAGCTGCTAAAGTCATGATCTTTGCACTAATCCTTGCTTCCTCTGAAAGGGTGGTGTACATTATTCTTTAGATAAGTGTAGTGGTGAAAAGAAAGAACAAAACCTTGGAATAGGGGTAGCAAATTGCAGAAAAGCTGTCTTTTTATAAAAAGTCAGGAGACTGGAGACTGTATGTCAATTTTACCTCAGTAAAACTGGGAAAAAAAGGAAACAGACCTGAGCAGATTTGGAGACAAGGGAAAGTATACCAAGAACTAGTATAAAGAAAAGGTAATAATAATCACATATGACTTCACTCATTTGTGGAACATAAAACTGAAACCAGCAAAGAAATAAAACTCACGGACACAGTCAATAGTTTAGTGGTTACCTGGGGGTACGGGGCAAGGGGAGTGTGAGAGGAGGGAGGAGTCGACAAATATATGGTGATGGAAGGAGCACTGACTCCGGGTGATGAGCACACAATCCAACACAGACGGTGCACTGTACAACTGGACACCTGGAACCTACATAATTTTTGCTAACCAGTGTCACCCCAATAAATTTGACAATAAAATAGTTTGCATAGAAAAATATTAATAATCACATCTACTATGTGATTTTGCATTTTGCAAAGCACTTTACGTGCACTTTCCCATTTATCCTTCCCAGGGGCTCTGTGAGCAGGTACTGTTATCATCAGCATTTTCCAGGTAAGGGAGCTGGAGCTTAGAAAGGTTGAGCAACTTGCCCGTAGCCACACAGTAATATGCAGTAGGGCTGGATCTGAAATCACATGCTCTGAGTCCAGACCGTGGGACTTAAGCTTGAGGAAGCATCTGTGAGGCCAAGGTACCAAAAAGGTGATCTGTGTTACTAATGAGGAATAAGGTAGAGACATGTCCTGAAGGGTGGTAGATAACTCTGAAAAAACAGAAGAGCTTGTTGAGCAGATGTGTGGTAGAACATTGACGTGGAATTAGCCTTGAATAAGAACCGTGGTGATCTCACCTACTGACTTCTTTTCTGTTCCATTAGATTTTAGTAGAATTTTACGTTTATTAAACTTACTGGATTCACATTGCTTATTAACTACATAAATGTCAGGGGTACCGCTTTTGACATACTCTATTGTGTGCTCACTACCAGAAGTTCTAGTGTCCTTCTGTTACCATGCATTTGACACCCTTTAACCTTTTCATCACCTCTCCATCCCCTTCCCCTCTGGTATCCACCATTCTGTTGCCTGTATCCAAGTTTGCTGGCAGGATGTAGAGCATAGAAGTGGACTTTAACCAGGATCTTTAATCTTTGATTGGGTTAAAATGACCTGGAGACAGATAGATGATAGTGCTAAGGGTGAGTAGATGAATGGTATGTGCCTCAAAGGAGCAGAATTACTTTGTTTCACGTAAACTTTTTTATCAAAGCATAGCATATATAAAGCACACAAATTGTAAGTAGCTTAGTTATTTTTCACAAAGTGATTATACTTGTTCAACAAGCATCCAAAATAAAAAAAAAGCAGCAGCAGCCCGTAAACCCTCCCCTTTGTTGCCACACATAGTTATTCTCAACTGTAAATTAATTTTGCCTGTTTTTGAACTTGATATCAATAGAATTATGCCATATTTACTCTGTTATGTCTGGTTTCTTATACCCAATACTGTGTTTCTGAGATTTAATCATTATGCATGCAACATTAGTTCATTTATTGTTACTGATGTATGATGTTCCAGAGGGTAAATATATCCAGATTTGTTTTTCCATTCTGCTGTTTATGGGCATTTGAATTATTATCAGTGTTGAACTATTACAAACAATGCTCCTGTGGACACAGTTGTGTATGTCTTTGTGGTGCATGTAAGTGCACATTTCTGGGAGTTGGAACACCAGGTTATAGGACATGCAGCTCTGGCATATACTGCTGAATAGTTTTCCAAGGTGATTGTACCAATTTACCTTGCCATCTGTGAGGGTTAAAGTTGTTCCACTTCCTCTCTAACAAGAGCACAGCTTTTGGCCTGAAGGCGAAGAAGTTGTGGCTTAGAAGCAGCAATGGGAATCAAAAGGAAGACAAACTCAACCTCCTACCCTGGAGACACATTGAATAGCCTCCACTTAAGAGTTACAAAGGAAGCAGTGACCGCAGGGGACAGTCGCGTTTCATTTCAGGCAAGGAGAGAGGTTGGTAGACACATGCAGTGACTTTTGGAGTTCTGAGGAGTAGCAGGAAGTTTGGTCAGTGGAGAGAAAATACAGAGCACTGTAAAAATTAGAATGCAGATGGTACATGCCTGGAATTCTGTGTTGGGACTTGGGCCAAGGATTGTGTGGATGGCATGGAAGGAACGTGGACATCACTGGCCTTAGGATTTTAACATCCTTCCAAATAGCTCAGAGTCCAGGCCAGACTTAGCCCAGAGCTGTAGTTGCCCCTTCCTAAGTCTAAATTTTTCACTGTGGTATACACTCACATGCCTCTCTTTGGGTAGTGATGCCTTCTTCATTAGTAGAACCTGTGTTCTGGAAAGGTCTGAGTGCCAAACTGCCTGTCTTGTTTTGATGAAAGTCATGGCCTTTTGTGTTTAGTGGTACTAAGTATGATATTTTTATTGTTATTTATAGTATGATTTTTTTTATTGTTTTCACTAGAGTCTGATTGACATAAAATATATGTGAAAAATGGGCAGTAAGCATACCTACTTAACATCTTTATTCATTAATCAGAAGGGATGGGAAACTAAAATTAATTGCTGATTTACTAGTTGCAAGCCATTTTCATTAAATATTTAATCCTCATGATACTCATAAAAAGGAAGGCATTTTTTTTTCAGATATATAACCTGAGATTAAGTTAACTCTAACCAGTACAACTTGCTTTAATGATGATATTATTATATATCTATACTCGGCAATATGCTGTTGAGCACTGAAATGGGGCTAGTGTGAATAAAGAACTGTTTTAAATTTTATTTACTTTAATTAAAGTTAAGTGGCCATATGTATCTGGTACTTACTAAATTGGGCAGCATAACTCTAAGGGTTTATGTAATTTGCCCAGATTTAGGCAGTATATCGTATTCTGCCATGTATAATGTACACTTTTTTGCCAAAATTTCAGAGTGAAAAATAAGGATGCGCATTATACATAGGTAGTACTAATTCCATTATCTATATAGATGTTTTTAATTCTTTTATATATGCTTATGAGACAAAACTATAACTCTAGAAATCAATAACAATATCCATATGCAAAGTAACACCCTAAAATATGGTAATCATTTTTATATACAAAATTTTATACGTGAAATTTCTTCTACCTTGTACCTCTTCTTGTGTTTTGTAATTATTTCTTATATAAAATTTCTTGTATCATAATATGTTAAAAAATAAATGCTAACATCGCTTTATAATACAAAAAAGTACCTAAAATGTAAACAAAAATTTGAATTAAACAATTAAATCTAGAGATTTTTCCCCCTGAAACTTGGGGCTAAAAATGTGGGTTCGCATTATACACAGGAGCACATGATGTACAGTAAAATATTCCACAACTGAAATTCAAACTAGGTCTGTGCAACTCCCAAAGTCATGTTTTTTTTCCATTATGCCCCCAAGGTGGATGGACCCTGCCTTACTAAGTAGAAAATATAGTGAAGATACTTAGGCATTTTTCAAGGTATACTGTCATAGACTCTCAGTTGACTGGCACTGATGGGGATTGGTAGATGCCAGATAAATGTAAGTAGACTGTCTGTTAACTGGAACTCAAGCAACCAGCAAAAAAATCACGCCAGTTGCTTGAGATCCAGTTAATACAGAGTCTACTGTACTTCGCCAGTGTTTCCTCCAGTTCTTGCACAATTACATTTGTATGTAAGCCAGAGAAACCTCTTTACTCTGGATGTCCTTTGTTGATTTCAGCGAGCATCCTTTCCCTTCTGAAGACTCAAACTCTTAAAATATTTGTTCCCTGGAAAACCTTTTATTTGGCCTACTGAATGGGTAATCTTTTGGAATTATCTTGGTAGCTGAATAGACACTAGAACACCCTGTTCTCAGAGCCAGTGATTCTCTTGCCTTTGTAATTCAAATCAAGTTATATCCAAAACACAGGTCACTTTTGGCTTGAGACTGAGAATGAAGCAGGCAAAAATGGAATGTATTAGAAAAGTTAGGGGCAGAGCATTTCTGCTGGAAGAAAATTACTTTTGTAAATAATGTAAATAAAATTGTATTTCAAGATGCACCCTAGTTCACCCAGTCCTTTAAACTACCCTTTGCTTTATTTTCCCCATTGTTTTTTTTTTTATCAATTTGTAATATACCATATAATTTATTTATTGTGTTTGTTGTCTGTCTCTGCTCCACTGGAATGTCAGCTCTATGAGAGCAAGAATCTCTGTTTTGTTCAATGAAGTGTCAGGACTGAGACCAGGGTCTGGCACATACTAGTTGTTCAGGCAGTGTGTGAGAATACCACAATCTGTTCCACTTCATTCCTCAATTTTGTATTCACTTCTTAGTAATAATTATTATATTGCTATATTCCATATGAAGTAGATAATTAATTGGCAAAAATAATACTCTACCATCTAGTATGAGAAGAAAATTTTAGCGATTATATCCTAAAAATGTTTGAAGTAATTTGGAATGCTTAGGTTTTAATAAGTTCAAATGAAACCCACAGTATTCCTCAGATGCCCCTCAGATTTATCAGGAAATGGAGGATGGGGAACTTTTCAATTAAAGTATATATTTTTGATATTTCTTTCTCAGATGGGAAAGCTGATAGCAATGCCTACAGGTCTGATGTGTGCATCTCTAAGTGTGCATGCAGCCAAAGGGGAGGAATCCAAAAAGCAGCTAGTGAAACCAGAGCATGTAAGTTGCCTACAAATGTTTGTGGATTTTTTGTTACATAAATGTGATGCAAAAGCTATGAGTTTTTTTTTGTTGTTGTTGTTAGCTCTGTTCATCAAAAGTATCTTTGAAGTATTTGTTAGGCACATTTTATAACTTGAGAGAAATAGTTCTAAGGCAGCGGTTCTCAACCTGTGGGTCGTGACCCCTTTGGGGGTCAAATGACCCTTTCACAGGGGTCACCTAAGACCATTGGAAAACACATAATGTATTTATGCGGCCCAGTCACACATGTGTAGAGAGCAGCTACCAATAATTTTCTGGTTGGGGGTCACCACAGCATGAGGAACTGTAGTAAAGGGTCGTGGCATGAGGAAGGTTAGAACTGCTGTAAGTTGTCTGAAAATAAACATGTTTATATTAATCCAAACATCTAAAATCCTAATTCCAATGAAAAACAATTGATTTTTCTTAATAAATAATCAGTGAGTAGTACAGGGTCTCAGTGTACTTCTAAGCTGTCTGATTTTTCTTTCTTGAAAAATTTATACAGGTATACCTGATATTTACATGCCTTAGTTTAAGAAATTCATTAAGATCTCAGTTTTGCAAGTGACCTTAGAGATTTTCTAGTTCAGCCTTCTGTATGTTACTGTAATCCTCTCTACCGTAGGCACACAAAGTGGCCACTTATCTTCTCCATGAATAAAACTCTGAATAAAGGAATGTGTGGCACCCCATTCCATTTTATGGATCCTTCTTTAGGTCAGACACAAACCTGTGTCATAACGAGTTTCTACCCACTACCCTGTATATCTTGCATTGGTCCCACAGAAAATTCTCACCTCTCTTCTATAAAACAACTCTTCAAATACCAGTTTCACTTTAACTAGTTTTGCTTCCTGGATAAGTATATTAGTAGCTTTAACCATTCTTCACCTGTCATAGCTTTAATTTCCTTCAATATTGTAATCATTCTCTGCCAAACATTCAGAAGAGTTAGCATTATCTTCAGGTGTAAATATTTTGACCACTGCTTGATAGAAGCAGACTCTGACTTCTCCTGTAGATAATGTATTTCTATTGTAGCTACCTAAGATCACATTTACATACACACACACGCACACGCGCGTATGTACACACCCATTTGATCTCTGGAACTTCTTCGTCTTGCATACTCTTTGACCTCCCCATTTCCCCCTCCAATCCACCCCGACTAACCACTATTTCACTTTCTGCATCTGAGTCCATTTTAGATTCTACATATTTCTCCTTCTGTGTCCTCCAGGATCATTCATGTTGTCCAAACTGGAAGGATATCCTTCCCATTTTGGTAAGGACTGCAGTGAATCTATAGATTGCTTTGGGTAGTATGGACATTTTAACTATATTAATTCCTCCAATCCATGAGCACTAAATGGCTTTCCATTTATTTGTTTCTTCAGTTGTTTTTATAGTTTTCAGTGTCCAGGTTTTTCACTTGTTTGGTTAAATTTATTCTAAGAATTTTATTTTTTTGATACAATTGTAAATAGGATTGTTCTACTAATTTCTCATTGTGAGTTTTTTATAAGTGTATAGAAATGCCACAAACTTTGCTATACTGAGTTTGTTTTCTGCAAATTTACTGAATTTATTATTTCTACGAGTTAGTTTGTGAAGGTCAGAGTTTTCAATACATAATATTATGTTGTCTGACAAATAGTGAGAGTTTTACTTCTTCCTTTTATTTAGATGCCTTTTATTTTTCTTGCCTAATTTGTGTGCCTAGGACTTACAGTATTATGTTGAATTGTTGAATAGAAGTGACAAGGAGGACCATTCTTGTCATGTTTCTGATCTTACAGAAAAGGATTTCAACTTTTCCCCATTGGGTATGATGTTAGCATTTGGTTTGTCATATATGCCCTTTATTATGTTGATGTACAGTCCATCTGTACACACTTTGTTGGGAGTTTTTTGTCAGATACAGATGTTGAATTTTGTCCAATTATTTTTCTTGATATTAATTAGTACCATTTCTTTTCAGCTATAGTAAGTCCCACTAACAGTTCTTATAAGCCTGGTTTTTAGTCTTTAGCTTACCTTGAAAACTCTTCATGTCTCCTTCAATTATGAATAGCCTTCCTAAGTAGAGTATTCTTGGGTTGGGATTTTTTGCTTCCAGCACTTCGTGTATGTCATGCCACTATCTTCTGGCCTGCAAAGTTTCTACTGAAAAACCTGCTAATACCCTTATGAGGTTTTAGCATACCAAGTTGTTTTTCTCTTGCTGCTTTTAAGATTCCCTCTTTATGTTTAATTTTTGCCATTTAATGTGTCTTAGTATGAATCTCTTTGGGTTCATCTTATTTGGAAATCTTGGGCTTCCTAGATATTTGTTTCCTTCCCTAGATTAAGAAAGTTTTCAACCATTATGTCTTCAAATATGTTTTCTGTTTCTTCTTGCTCTCTTCTCCTTCTGGGATGTGTGTAATGCAAATGTTATTCTGCTTGATGTTGCCTCAAATGTTCTTTAAGGTATCTTCACTTTTTTCAAGGGTCATCTCATGTGGCTACACTCACCTACCTGCTGGGGCTGTGGTTGTGGCACATGGGTCACTTGCCTAGCCTGGTTGTTGAGGCCCTCAGTGGGGCACTCTCATCAGCTCTAATGTCAGAAGGAGAGTTTCAAAATTGCACCCACCAGCCCCAGCATTATCATGGTAACATTAACTCACAGAATTGGCACCCACCAGTGTCTCCTTCCTCAGAGGGAATCCTAACAGTTTCTTGTGTCTCCAGCAGATGCTTTACATTTAGTAAGTGGATTTCCTTCACATAGGGTCTAGGCAGTTTTTAAACTGGTCTTTTTGCACTTGGTTCCTGGGTGAGTCTGTGCACATGCTTTTAAAGAGTAGGTTCTCTGTTCCCTACAGTTCTATGGCTTTCTAAGACATAATCCCCATTTTCATAGCCAAGCCTTTTGGGGTTTCGTGTCTCCTGTGCAGGATCTAAGGGTTGAGGTACCTGATGTAGAGCACAAACCCCTCACTCCTCAGAGAATAGTCCTATATTTTGAGATTCCTCCTGAGTATGAATCTCTGCAACTAGGGTTCGATGAGTTTTTGTGTGTGGGGGGTGTTTTGTTTTGTTTTGGGGTTTTTTAACAGGATCATGTCTCTGCTTCTCCTCAGTGCGGCCCTTTTATCCTTTGTGTAGGGGCTCAGTTTCTAGCTTTTGAATAGTCCTTATAAACAGTTTACCAGATAATTCTTGCATTTAAAGATTATTTTTAAAAACATATTTTTACTTGTTTTTAGCAGGAAGATTGACAAACATTCCTATTCTGCCATACTACAGGAAAAGTAATTTCAGCTATTTTATACTTTGGACATGAAGTTTTTGTTGTTGCTGCTGCTTTTTCCCCCCTCTAGCTCCCCATATATACTGCACCACCTCTCCAGTCTAAATATGTTGAAGAGCAGCCTGGTAATTTACAAATGGGCTTTGCTTCCATCCGCACTACAACTGGTCATTACATTGGCTGGTGCAAGGTGAGTCAATTCTAACAGTTATTTAATATCAGAGGTTTCTGACTTGTATTACATGCCGGTTGTTGTACTTACCCATTGATGGATAACAAACTTTCCCCAAACTTAGGGGTTGAAAACAGTAACCATTCTATTATATGTCATGTTGTTGTGAGTCAGAAATTTAGTCAGAGTTCAGACAGGTGATTCATCCATTGCATGTGATGTTGACAGAGTTTACTCAGTGGTGTTCATCAGGTTAATGGGCAGGTCTACAGGGTCGGAGGCAGCTTTATTCTTATCTCTGGAAACTTGTCACACATGCTAAAGCCTGGGTTCACCTGGGAATGTTGACCGTAGCATCTACACTTGGCTTCTCAGGGAAGGTGGCCAAATAACTTACACATGCAGTTCAGGGCCCTATAGACAATGTTACAGGAGGCCCTTGGCAGAATTTGCCAAACTTCTTACCTCTCCTCAGTCACTTCTACAGCATTCTATTGTTAAATCAATTGACTCAGGCCAACCCAGTTTTAAAGGGAACGGAAACAGATGCCACCTCCCAATACAAATATCAGCAAAAAAATTTGTGGCCGTATTTAATCTACTATACTACTAGTGTATAGATCAACCTAGTTCAACAAGCATTTATGTCATTTACCATGTGTGTTTGGCTTTTTACCTGAAGTTCTGAAATTACTTCTGAATTCTTTCTTGTTTGACTAAGCAAAATGTTCACCTGTTTTGTTTAGCTCGTAAGATCATTTTGACTATAGTCAGCTATTTAGCAAAATAAAATTCACTTTTTTTCATACTTACCCTTCAGTCAGCATTATCCACAGTTTTCATCAAATCCAGTCTATCCAGTTGTGAACCTTTTTGCTTCTTTGTTTCTAATCTATGTTGTTTTTTAAAAGAAAATTCTAATGATCTTACGAAATACCAAATCTGAGAACTCAGTCATTCCAGATATTTCAAAGATCTCATGAATATATGATTGTATTTTTGAAAAATTTTGCCTGTCAAATAATTCTGATACTACTAGTGGCACTATACCTTATTTGATCTCAGAGAGAAACATCTTAAGTAATTACGGTCTGAGGCTATAATGGCGACAGCTGATGATTCACACTTAAGTCTCTGGAGACCTAATTTTCCAGTGTTCTCAAAATTGTTTGGAGTGAGATAGATTGTTCCTGAGAGATCCTGAAATTACTGTTATTACTGTCACCCAATTTAAAGCTAGAAGAACTTTATATTCTGTTAACACGCTGAATTTGAATAGGTTGAATAAGGGCACTTTCAAATGCATTTCATCGTCAACGTAAACAATGTTTCCTCTCTACATTTCTTCTCAAAGCATAATGTAGTCTTTAAAAATTACATCTGACTCAAAGAACATTGTGCATTAAAGTTAGAATCATGTAGGGTCAAATCAATTTCTACGCCTACGCCTTAATGTTTTGAAAGTTAGGTAGCAGTGCCCCCTAGTGGTAAAACTGAATTCCTAAACACAGCTAAGGAAAAACACATTTAAAAAGGGTGAAGAAGAACTTCTAGTTAGGATTTTTGTTGTTTTCTCCACAAATCATTATGTTGTTGCTTCTGCATCTTTATTGATCAGCTGTTGCTTCTAAGCTGAAAACACCTCTCTTCATGCTTTATTTAAATTTCATTCACTTTGTATTTCTTTGTAAATCTTTGTATTTCTGCAATAACTTTTATAAGAGCCACTCTGAATATTTTATAGGCATTACTTTACCCATTTATATGAGGAAGTAGTAAACAAATATTATCCATGTTAAATAGTATTCAAAGGAAGAAATGAAGAGAAGTTAAGGTCAACAAGTTTACTATCGTCGTAGTGAGTAAACAGGACTAGATTTAGATTCAGGTACAATGCTAAGTCAATGTTTTAATGTAATGTCAGAGATGTGGACTATTTGATCATTGTCAACATCTTCAACAATGCAGATGTCATTTTCCCCCCTTTTCACTTAGGGTGTTTATGTCTTTGTGAAAAATGGGATAGTGGATACAGTACAGTTTGGAAAAGGTAGGTGAGTGAACCATCCTTAATTAGGAATGTTCTATTGTCTTTATAACATGCAAGGTTTACATGTTAGAAAAATGAACTGCTATGTTATCCATTATCATGTTTTACCAACTGAGAAGATAATCCGTATAGCAGTTTATGACAGTAATAACAAAGCATAAATTAGAAACTTGTCTTCATTTTTGTAAGTTAATTTATATAAGTACTATTTGCTCTTAAAATGCATAGTAATTTGCTGTTGATTGCTAGGAAACTCTATACCAGTTACTCTAGAATATTTAAGCTAATGTTGGAAAGCAGTTGTATTTGAGTCTTTAGTTTCTTAATAATGTTTGGCAGCAGATACATCTTCATAATATTTTTGGGCTAAGCCAGTTGTGAAAATAAATGGATATGGAGGACACAAAGATCAACTAAAATTTTAAATGTCTCCATGATGTTGATGACTTGTATATGTGTTGTTATTATTATTATATTATTTAATGTATGTAGGAATTAACTCCAAATTATATTCCTCATCAATCTTGAGGCATATGATTAAATAAGTGATTGCCACTGAATAAACTATGATAAAAGGGTCTGTTTTTGGACTGCAAGGAAAACAGAAACAATTTAAATATATAAAAAAACAAGAAACTGGACTTCTGCCCACTCTTCATCTACTTTTTGTCTAGACTCACTTCTCTTCCTGCACCAAGACCAACGGCTACTCTGAGGTTACTAGGGATTAGTGGCAAGCAGGGTCTAGTTTCTGCGTGTATCCCTAGACCATATTCAAAGTGCCCTACTACATACAGTATGTACTTTAATTCTTACCAAATCCTACCCATGGGTCAGCAGTTAAGGCCAGAAGCACTTCCATCATAGGGATATAATACACACACAATTGGAAATTTACTTTACAGTAATCCATATTAAGTTGAGATAGAGCTCTAGCATCATATTTCACTGATGAGGAATAATGGCCTGAATTAGTAAGGAAACAAATATCATGAAAATAACTGTGGAAGGAAGATTTTATTTTGTAATAAGTAACTATTATAACGAGCTTTGTATACATCTTACTATTCATGTCATTGTTTTGTGTAGCTATTCTTTTCAAGAGTGTTTGAACCACCTGGTATTATCTTAGCAAATCTCCTAAACTTTACTGTATCATACCCATATATGAATGCCTAGTTATACTAAGTCATTTATATTCATTTTAACTGATTTCTTGAGATGCATATGTTTATCTGAAGAACCCACCACGAGATTTTCTTCCAAAAATTGGAGTGATTACAGTTTCAGGATTGGCAGGCTTGGTTTCAGCAAGAAAAGGTAGGGTTTAAAAATGTAATCTTTCTCTTTCACTTTCATTATATTAATTTCTGAATTGTACTGTCACGGGAAAACTTCATATTCTTTATTGAATATTATTGGGATAGACTATCATAAAAATTTAGATTCTGTAGTATAGCATACCTTTATTGAAAAGCTTTTGTGTTTTCAAAATATACCTATTCCAAAAGATGATCAACATCGTGAGTTGTTAGGAATGCAAATGAAAACCACAATGAGATACCACTACACACCTATTAAAATGTCTAAAAGTATAGTCGAGAATGTAGAGCAAGTGAAACTTTCAGACATTACTGCTGATACCCAGTAATCTCACTCCTGGGTCTTTACTGGAGAAATGAAAAACGTACACACAAATGTTAATAGCAGCTCCATTCATAATCACCCAAAGTTGGAAACAACCTAAATGTCTTTCAACAATAAACTATTGGCATGTCCATACAAAGGACTACTACTCAGCAACAAAAGGAATGAACCATTGACGTATGCACCAATCTTGATGAATCAAGAAGCCAGCCTCAAAAAGTTATATATTGTTTGATTCCACTTACATGACTTTCACAAAAAGACAAAACTGTTGTGACAAAGAACAGGTTAGTGGTTCCTAGGGGTTAGGAGTAGGGAAAAGGTATGACTCCAAAGGGCTAGCATGAGATAGTTTTAGAAACTATATAAGTGTTCCATATCCTGATTGTAGTGGTGGTTACATATATTAAAATAGATAGAAGTGTGCACAAAAAGAGTTGAATTTCCTATATGATGATGTAAAAAGAAAAAATTATAGAGCTGGTCCTGTGAAAATTGTAACTTGTGATTTTGTTTCTCATCACCTAGATAACTTTATTTTTTAGAAGATCTTAAGAGTCTCTAGCTATCAAAAAGAGAGGTATATAAATGACTCGTGACAGTATCCCCGAGGGAAGCTCATTAGGGACTGAGTGACCAAAGTAATTATTGGGCGCTGGTCACATAAGCACTGTCTTTCTAGCATCTACCAATTCTAGACTCCCAGAAGGCAAGTTAGGTGTTCAGCATACAGTGAGCCACTCTTATGAATCACGGAATGTTTACTATCAGTGGAGGGTACTGATCACCCAAGGGCTAGCTTTGCAAGCAGACTGTTCTACCACGAAGTTACTCTTTCATAAGCTTGTATGTGTATCTCATCCCAGCAGACATTACACTCTCCATATACACTATTACTGGCTCCTTATATTCTAACACTGCGAACAACTTCTAATTGAATACATATTGTAAATTATTAGAAGAAAATTGAAAACCAAGATCACCACGTGTAACAATAAGACTCAAATAATTGAAATTTGAAGGAAATTGGCTAACACATATCACCCAGTTTTCACTGAGAAACTCATAATTTACTTGTAAGAGAAAATGTTCCTTAGGTCATTCACAATATCTCCAAATGTCAGAGCTAGAATAACATAACTCAGTGTTCTTCAAACTGCAGATCTTAACCTCTTGGTAGGTAGTGAAATAAACATAGTGGATCTCATGGAGCATTTTATTAAAAATAGACAGTAGCAAATGTCAGTCTGTTTTATACTTAGTATGGGTAAATATCACAAAGTTTGTTTCAGAGGAGAGAAGTGAAGAGAGAGACAAAGAGAAAGAGAGAGAAACCAAAATCATAGGTCAATGTAACTTTTGTTCTTTAACAGGAGTCATGGTCCAAAAAGTTTGAAAGCTGTTAGTTCAGTCTAATCTTGCTATGCTATGGATACAGGTCCAAAGAAAGGATATTACTCAGTGATTCCACGGTTCATAGTATAATAAGTAGCTAGTCAGTGGCTATATCTAGAATCCTTTCCTGCTTATGAAGTAGCGGGAAAGGGGCAAGCCATGTAGCTGGGGCTCAGTACTGGGTTTCCCTCCTGCAGGATGAGCAGAGTAGCTTCAAGTTGATAGGTTTTTCTATATGAACTTTCTAGTGAGATTCTATGTGTAAGATTTTTTTTGAAAAGTACTTTGCTGTCAAAAAATAAGTTTAAAAATGACCCTTGGATGTTTAGTTAAGACACTCTGAGAGATGAATTATCTCAAATTACTTGCAATTATTTAATGATTATTTCAGTACTCTAAATCAATGACATGAAAGAGTACCTTTTGAAGTCCTTAGCTGATTACTTACTTGGATCTCTCACCTTCCTAAATACTTAAATACCACTTCACTGTAATATGGTTTAGGACATGACATAATACCTAGTTTTAAAAGATAAGAAACCATCAGTCCCCTTTGTGTAGGTAATTATCATGTTAGATTGAGAATGTTTTTCTTAAATTGGATATGACAACTAAGAGGTATTACTTGAATTATGATCCTTAAGGACACACTTTAGCTACCATCTTGATTGCTGTAATTACCTAAAAAGTAATTTAACATAGGGTGATTGGTGGCTTAAGGGGAACAAAGAAAATAATAAAATGGTAAAAGAATCAAGTTTCTGGCAGCATCTGTTAGGAATATAATAGTGTGTTTCAATTCCATAGGTTCTACATTTAAAAAAATTGTTTATCCACTGGGACTGGCCACTTTAGGAGCAACTGTTTGTTACCCCGCTCAGTCAGTAATAATTGCTAAGGTAAGTTCCTTTTAAATGTATTTATTTAAATTCTCAGTGTGACAATATTGAAATGTCATACAGCACCTGCAACATTTATTTTCAGAGAAATATAGTTGGTATCAACTCTTATGTTGGCAAAATTACATTAGCATCTCGACATGCTAAATGCCATTTCTAAGTACATGATCATCACAAATAAACAGGACTAATTCGTTTAAATATATGAGCTGGTTCAAAGATTGACTTCAGAGACAATGAATTCAAATTTATGGGGATAAATACCACATTGTAGAGCTATGTAAAACTCAATTTTTAACAGAAAAGTATACTTGCTAGCAGTTGGCAGTTCAGCAGATTAACATAACGCAAGAAATAGCTGTTTGATAGGTACCCATGCAAGATAAGTGAGAAAAAGTACGGACTCAATTTTGAAAACACCTGGAACTAAGGGATACTTTCCATTAAAGTCTGTATTATAGTTTTTTGTTGATTTTTTTTCAGGTTTTTTTTTTGTTTTGTTTTTGTTTTTATTTTGAGCTTGCCTACAAATCCAGGTTTCTATTAATATGTACAGGTCGTGTCGGTATTTTATTTTTAACACATACTTGGATTGAGCAGGAGAGCTTTGGGATATGCATTTTTCCTTTCCTTCTTCCCTTAATTGCCAGCATTTAACACCACCCCCCTCACACTTGAAGCTTCATGTAGGGTTACTAACTGGTTCATCTAGGGTTTTGTTCAGCTTCAGTTGTGGACTGCCTTGTCCATTTCTGTTCCCAGTGCATGGTGCTACCACTGATTCTTTTTGTTTGTTTCTTTAGAGTAATGAGTTCATGTTTTTTAATAAAATCGATACCTTGTCCTTAAATAATTTAAGCATTACAGAAAAGTGTAGGAAAAAAACAACTAGCCAACTAAAATTCTTCCATTCAGAAAAACATCAGTGTTAACATTTGACAGAGTTATTCTAGACATTTCTCTATGCCTACACAGAGATAAAAAAATAGATCAGTGAATTGGCAGATACAGTTTCATAAGAAGAGGACAATATAGTATCCTATGCATATTATATTAGGGTGGATTAGTCAAGAAATGTGTTGGAAAAATCGGGGTTTTGGAAAAATACTTAGACCTTTCCCAAATGTCTTGCAAAAATAATTCCAGGTGAAATAAAGATCTAATCATAAAATATCATATTATAAAAATATTAGAAGATGGTAGTGTATTATCTATATTTTTAGTCTCTCTTTTCAGTTCACTGGTTCATCGTGGACTTCTATCCATGTCAATGTGTATCAATTTACCCCATTCTTTTTTTGGTAGATCTATAAGTATCTACATTCCATTTGTTTTCAAATGCTGTGTTTGTGCATGTATAATGCACAGATGAGAATAAAAGTTCAGGAAAAGTTTCCATACAACTGTTAACAGAGGTTACACTGAGGGGAGAAAGAAGACATTCTCTATACTAGTGGATTGATTGATCTTTCTTAAGTTTATGTATCTAGTTAGCAAAAACATTAGAAATATTTCTATTCAAGGAAGGAAAAGTTTTTAAAAATTTGTGTTTATGCAGAGCATATATTGGAAAGTTCCCCAAAACCTCTTTTAAACTTGAAAAAGCAAAAGGTACTGAAATTACTTTATAAGCAACAAAAGGATAGGAAAAGAATAGAGAGAAGAATTCGGAAGATTTTCAAGCAGAAAGATGAACAAAACTTTAGCAGAACCTTTAGGAATTAAGTCAGCAACCTAGCCTCTGCTTTAGTGTTTGTATTTCATTTTATATTTCATGTTTCTAACAAAAAAGAGTATTATTCTCTGTAGAATTACATTGATGCTTTTTCTTTATGACTGGGGAAAGCACCATAAAAAGTTAAGCAAACGAATTAACTTTGTAACATCTTAAAATCTTGTTTTCTCAGATAAGTGTTTTTAACTCAAACGGTCTTTCCCAACCTCCTCTTATATAGACATAGTGTTAAATTCATGCACAGCCTCCTCTATTATTGCATTTGTTACAACCGATGAACTCACACTGACACATCGTTAGCACCCAAAGTCCACAGTTTACATTAAGATTCACTTGTGGCGTTTTATACTAACTATAATAAACACGAAGCAAATGATTTTTCATGTAAGACTTAGAAAATGGGGCTTTGTGTTATATCATCTACAAATTTATATTCTTACTATCGATTCTGACCTGGCTGTTAATATAAACTACCTGACATAAATTTTTAAAATATTTGTTATTTTAACTTTAAAAAATAGGTAATTTGACTCACTTTTTGTTTTAATTAGGTAACCAGTAAAAAGGCATATGCTACAAGCCAGCAAGTTTATGAAGCAGTTAAATCATTGTGGACAAAAAAAAACAGAAAAGAGTCACTTCCTGAACCTAAAGAACAAACTCAGGTAGAGTCTAAGTGGACCAACAGGTAGATAATGAGTTTCACTTGGGTGGGAGTCCTGGCCAGAGGATAGAATGAAAACAGACGGAGGAACATAATACCTTGGCATGCTATCATTTCATAAGATATGTTCTTCTTTTAGTAAAATGATTTACTTATGAAAAAACACATCTTTTTGGTAAACAGCTCGGAAGCCCTGCTGAAATAGAAATTCCTGCAAAAACAAGTCATGACCGGAATCGCTCAGTGGCTTTGCCGCCAGCAGTCAGCTCTCAAACAAAGACCAGATCAGAGTCTGCCTCAGGTTTGTTTGCATCATTTGGTTTTGTTTCATTGTTATCTTAAATAATTTTATAATATTATAATTACTAGTTTGAACGTAGGAGTTTTTCTTCATATTGTTTAGTTAGTCTTTTTCATATATATCTGTAGTTTGTACATGTTAGATACTGGCAATTAATACTTTGTGGAACCAAATACTGACAATTGTACAATTATATTTTGTGAACAAACACTACAGTAGCTTTACTATGATCAAAAAGAAGGTAACAGTGTTTAATATCATTTTAGTATGTTTTCACATACACTCATTAGTCATTGGCTTACATAGATTTGTCTGTCTATACAAGGTCACTTGTCTTATTGCAAAGGAAATAGGACCAACTCAGAGGTAAAGAATTAGAAACTAATAATATTTAATTATCAGGTACTCCTTATTGAGCAAAACAAAACAAAAAAGAAAGCAAAAACAACCTCTAGTGTAATTATAAGCATTTTATGATGAAGAGACTGAGACTCAGGGAAATTAAGTAACTTTCCCAACGTCGTACAGTTTAGGAGTAGCAAGAGTTGTGTTGATAGACTAGATCTTCCTGACACCAAAGTCCAAGCTCTTTCTGTTATGTACAGATTATCTAATTTAAAACCAGAGTTGAGTCTCCAATCGTAGCCGCCTTCTCTGTCACTTAATCTTTATAAAAGCTGTCGTGTATCTGGATTCTGGAACCCTTTCCTTGTCCATCATGGGTGATGTGGTATGAAAAGCATTGTAAGGAGACATGTAGAAGAGAGAGTTATGCCAGTAGTATTCACGCTTATAATATATCATTCAGAGTTGATTTTACAGTAGACCCTTGGGATTCACCATTTCTACCACTCTACATTTCACAGTAGACTGTATATACAAGAGGATAGAGGAAGTAACTCAACAGAAAGTAACCAAACTGAAGCACATAGAGAAAAAGGAATAGAAAGAATCGAACAAAGCGGTAGAAAATACTTTGCTGTGACTAGTGTCTTTAACTGTTTCAATTACTGAAAACTGAATGCTGTATATCATCCCTACTTCACTCAGCAATTTATTACTGATATGTCCCTTTTTTGTAACTAACTTGCTTGAAATATAAATGAGATAATGTGTGAACTAAATTATCAGTGAACAGTTATCATCACCTAATGGCTATTTGAGACAATAATTGATTGCTGTTTGATAATTAAACATCTTTGTTCCTTGTAATGATTAGAGGATTCTAAAAGTTCAAGAGTTTTATGATGCCTAATCCTTTCAGAGCATAGAAAGCCCTTGATCAACTCAAGTGATGAAGAAATTTCTGAGGAAGAATAGAATCTTTAATTACCCAGGAAAATATGACATGAATCTTTTTAAAAAGGCAGAAATCAAATGACCTAGGCTAAATTGTTCTAAACCAGAGGGACGAACATCACAATTACTTGTTTTTTTTTTCTTCTAAAATTCACTTTGTCTAAGAATTATAAATCTGAATCTCCTGAGGTGAGGCCTCAAAGTAGTAGATTATAGGAAGACATCCATTGGGAATTCTGCATGTATATTCCTCTATGTAATGTCTGGCATAAGCTATAGGTAAATTAAATATTTGAAGCCTTTCAACAGATTTTGAGAGGTGGACATCTAAAGGGAGAGGAGCCTTTCAAACTGGGGTGAGCTGAATCTTTAACCAGACTTTGGACAAATATGAAAATATCTGATATATAAAGACAAATTTCTTTAACAAATTTTTTTAAGATTAAGAGTCTTATTTTGTCCTTATTTTCATTAACCTATAACAATAATTAGTATTTTCTTCAATAATGTAAGCAACAAACCACAATAGTATTAACAGTACCTCAGATATTTTCATCTCACACTGCAACTGCAATTAATTTTCAAATATTTACACTTACTACTTCAAAACTATGGATTTTCTAAGATATTTTGTTAGATATTATTGTTTAATACATTTAAGGAAGCTCATATATCACTATGTATTTTATTTTCTGCATTTAAAATCATTATTCTGAGAAAGGGTTCACAGCACCCCCAAAAGGTTAAGCAACTGTCTCTGCGTGCTGCTTTCTCATGTCTTTACTGCCACCTGGTGGCAGCTTTTGCTCACTACAAGTGAAAAGTGTACTGATAGTTTTTTTATCACATACTGTATGTGACAAATAATTGTTTTATATAATTCTTTCTCTCATCCAAGTTCATAGATCACATGAATTTTATCCACAGAAACCCTAAGATTAAGAGTCTTTATTTTCTTTAACAAATTAAAACTGGACTAGTGTCATGCGTAGTGATTACTAGTGATCTGGTTGTTTTGAATATATTGTTTCATAAAGTGTAATATTTGTATATCTCAAAATATGGGTGTAAAATAAGTCATTGTATGTAAATCTATTGCTCCTCCTTGTTTTCATCATAAACCTGGAAATTAAATTCCTCTATGGGAAAAAAGGTGTGTCTCCCAAGTGTAATAAAATCATTTTTAAATGAATCAATTTTGAAAATCATATTTTAAAAAAACAAATTTTTGAAAAATATGCTCTATCATGTCAGAAAGTAAATATAAAGATAGTTTCTTGCCTACTTACAACATGCAGGGTTTTATATGCAGACCTTTGTGCACATTATCATATTGAATATTAAAAATAATTGTATGACATTGTTATTACTCTAACTCCTATTTTACAGAAGAGCTGGGGTTGTTCAGATAAACCGGAATTCAGTCCTGGCTACAGCAATTATCAGCTGAGTGGCATTGGTCAGCTCACTCAACCTCTCTAAGTTAACATTTATCTGTAGCACAAGGATAATACAAAAACACTCCATGTCTTATGGTGGTATTATGGGGTAGTGCATGAAAATAACATAGCATCTTGTCTGGCACACAGTCAGCTGATCAAGATCACTGATTGATCTTGATTAGCTGACAAATGTGCACAAAAGTGGGAATCCACACTCCGTCAGTAACTTTTCACACAGGTGATGATTCTCTCCTCCTAGAAACAACCTCTTTACCTGGCCTGAGGATCCCACTTGCTCTTGGTTCGCCTCCTTCTCAGTCTTCCCTGCTACGTTCTTCCAATCTTCTTAACGTCAAAAAATTGGAGGATAAAGGGCTCATTCCTTAAACCTCTTCTCTTAACGCTCTCAATCTAGATGATTTTATATAGTCCCAAAGATTTTAATGCCATACACAGGCTAGGACTGGAAGATTGATAAATCAGCCCCATCCTCTCCTGAACTCTCCAGATTGACATTTTAGCTGCTTATTTAACATTGTACTCACTCATTTATTTAGCAATTCAGGTTTAACACAGCTGAAACTTAGCACTTCATTTGCCTTCCCCCAAACATGCTTCTCCCACATTTTCACCTACCTTAGTAAATGTCAACTCCATTCTTGAAGTTTTTCAAGTTAAATAGTCTCTCACACAGCATATTCAGTCCATTTAGGAAATCCTGTCCGTTCTGCCTCCAGAACTTAGCCATAATCCAGTCCCTTTTACCGCTTCTACTGGTACTGCCCTAATGAAAGCCATTCGTATGTTTCTCCTGAAGTACTGCAATAGCTTCCTGGTCTCCTTACTTTCAACCTGGTTCCACTATAGTCTCTTGTCCACATCGCCAAGAGTGATCTTTTAAAAACCATATTGTGTCACTCCTCTGCTCAGAACTGCCTAGTAGCTCCTCATCTCACTTAAATTTAAAAAAAAGGAAAGGACAAAATCAATGTGGCCCTCTGTGGCCTAGCACTCCATTATTCTGATTGTGTCTCATCAGTCTCAGTGAACGCACCACCACCACCACACCTTGCCCACTGTGTCCAGACATATTGGTCATTACACTTGCTTTCTTCTCCTTCCAAAAGGTATTTACCTCAGATATCCACAGGGCTCACATGCTTACCTCCTTCAGTTCTTTGCTCAAATATCACTTTTCTAGAAGACTTTCCCTGCTTACCCTATTTATATTTGCAAATGACCCCAGCACTCCATATGCCCCTCCCTGTTTCATTTTTTTTGCATAGTACTTACAACCATCTGATATGTTACATCTTTTACTTAATTTACTGTCTTGTCCAACTTGAATGTTAGGTCTATGTTGGCAGAGAGAGATTATCAGCTTTTTTTACTCCTGTATTTCCAGTACCAACAATGAATTTGTTAAATGAATGACTTTATTTTCATTTTAATACTTTATCAGGTACTCCAAAGTTTATGCCAGACCCCAAGTTCATGGATCACGGGCAGTCCCATCCAGAAGATATAGATATGTACAGCACTAGAAGCTGAAATAGTCTACATACAGAACTACAAGATGTGTGAAATTGCCAGTGACGATGAAAAATCATGTAATGGGTAACTCTGATGTATAGAGTATAACTTAAAGCAAGTTTTTCCCTTCCATCTCCTTCTATATAGTATGACCAATCAAATAAGTGATTAAAATAAAAACTGAATACAATCCAAACAATATGAAATGATTGGTGAAGAGAAGACGTAGTAGTATTAGGATATATTTGATTACTTTTAAGGGTGTTTATTAAAAAAACAAGAGTAAATATATGAACATTTATGAGAATAAAATCTGAAAAAAGGTGTATGTGCATATATCAATATTTACACATGTACACACATATATATTTGCTTTACCTTTTTGTAATTCATTTCAGCTAAAAAGAATGATGTGTGGAAGGATGTATTCCCTACCCACCCCCCTTTTTTTCATTTTCCAGAGCTGGAATAAAATATCCATATTTTATGACATTTGGTTTGGCTTTGTCTCTTTGTTTTATTAACACCTCTTAAATGTTCAAAAACACCCCTGACTATTGAAGAGGAGCATATGCTCCACGAGACCTCCACTGCTGCTTCGCAGCCCTTCTACTGGTTCCTAGGTGGTTTCCTATTCTCTTCCCCAGGAGAGGTATTGCAGACCTTTGATGGTCAAGCTTCCTACACCTGCCAAAGATGATGGTGTCCCCTACTACACACAGAAAAGAATAAGATTTACCTCCTCTCTAAGGCTATTGCTTCCATTTGAGTTCCTGACGTCATTTCTTCCCACCTTTTCCAATACTATATTGTATCTGGTGTAATCTTCAGTTTTAGGTTTCTCTTTTCACTTATTTTTTTCCTCAACCTCTAGATAGCTTCTGATCCTTATCCAAAAACACAGTAACAAAATCTTTCCCTAACCCTGCTTCTTCCTCTTGAGCTATCTTTTCTTTGTCCTGCCTGATTCTCATACTTTATAAAAAGTAATTAATGTCACTACTTGAATCTTCTGTAATTAGTGACTCTTGACCACTCCCTTAAATGCTGAGGACCCTCAGATTACATTCTTCATCTTTGCTCATTCCATATGCTCTCTCACTCTCATTCAACATACGTCACTGTATTCAGACACCATTTAGATCACTACTTATATGTCCAGCTCCCATATTTCTCCAGAGTTATAGACCTACCTTTCTATTTATTAGTTGTATCCATGCCATACCCCATAGATCTCCCCAGTGTCAGTATGCCTGAAGCTAAATTGTACCTATCTCCTTATTTCTGTGTTTGTCTAACCCTCGCTCGCCTTGAAGTCTTCATTGTCACTCTCCTGGGTTATTACAGTAGTCTTCTGGTGAGTCTGCCCACAACCAGTCTTGCTTTCTGTTACTTCAGAATGTGTTCTGCTTGTAAGTAACAGTAAACCAGTGAACAGCAGATTAAATAATTAAAGAGTCTATTTAGCTGAAATTAGGCAGTATGGGGTTGGCACAGTGGCTCATTGGTGCCATCAAGGACCCAGACTTTCGCTTTCCACTCTGGTCTTTAACATGTTGATTTGTCATCTCATGTTCAAAAAATGGCTGCTGTACCTCTGGGGAATATATACACTTTCAAAGTAGGAAGAGGAGTTAGGACAAATTGTACCAGCTTCTTCTGACCCTCATTTATTACAAAAGTAAATGCTTCCCTGACTGACTCCTCATTGACTATAGAATCAAATCAGGACTCCTTAGTAAGACACACAAGGTCCATCATATATGATGCTAGCTCAACTTTAACCTTATCTTCCCTCTGCCTACCACCCTACTACCAACGTATGGTATGTTTTTATCTATAACATACTACATGCTTCCGGAACATGCTTTGCTCTTTCATGCCTCTTTTTCTCTGCCTATGCTGGTGTCTCAGAATTGTTTTCTGGGACAGAGATTCAAGATGGCGGAGCAGGTCAACACTGTGCCTGCTTTGTTCTGTGAACACATTAAAATTACAACTAAGTTACAGAACAACCAACCTGGAGAACCATCTGTAGTCCAGCCGAACAGAAGCTTTATAACTAAGGACACAGAGGAGATCATGCGAGACCAGCAGGAGGGGCGCAGACGCGGAAGGAGCTGAACCTCCGGTGGCAGCAGTAGACAATCAGGAGGGAGATATCAGCTGTGGAAATTCCCCCATAAGAGCGAGGGACCCCAGCCCCACACCAGGCTCCGCACCCCGGAGCACTGGTACTAGGAAGAGCAGCCCCACATCTGACTGAAAAGCAGCGGGGACTCCAACCATCTGGTTGTGACGGAGACTCCTGAAAACCCAGGCGTCCTCTTAAAGTGCCCGTGCAAACTCTGTCACCTGCAGGTACTCACCCTGAGCTCCAGTAGAGGTACGGTGACTAAGAGGCATTGGAGGCACTCGGTCGGGGCAGAGGTGTGTGGTTTTGGAGTGAGGGCTAGAGGACAGTCGCCATTTTTCCTCAGTGTGCCCTCCTCCCCGGCAGCCGGCTGGTGGACATCTTCTTTCCTGTGTTGTGCCCACCCCCACACGGCCAAATCTGAACCTGATTGGTCAGTGAGCTCTGACTGGTGGGCGACATCTCTCCTGTGTTGTGCCTGCCCCCACACGGCCAAATCTCAACCTGATTGGTCTATTCAGCTTTACTTGCCCCACCCTGCTGACTCACTGGGACCCCACCCCACCCAACTCTGCCAAGGCCAGAGGCACATTCTCTGGTGAGCAGCCAGCCCTGCTGGCATTGCAATCTTCCTTGGAAAACTATTTAAGTCCACAGGCCCCAGGCTGGTGGTGACCAGCACTGGTGTGCTCTGAGACTTTTACTTGAGAACAGATCTGCACGGCCTTACAGCCTCTGGAAGAAAACAAAGACCCAAACGCCTGTCCCCCAAGAACTCTGCCTAACCAATATAAGCAGTGAACACCAAAGAAACTGCAGCAATGAGGGTCCAAAGAAGCTGCCAGAATGAAAAACCAGAAAAAGGGAGCTCAAAATAAGTTCAAACAGAAATCAACGTAAAAGAGGTGGGGACAGACCCATCAAAGACAGAGTTCAACACAGCGATTATAAAAATGCTCAGGGAACTGAATGATAATTTCAACAGAGAGATAGCAAGCATAAAGGAAGACATATAAACCATCATAAAGGACCAGAGAGAGATGAAGATTACATTAACTGAAATGAAGAATGGAATAAAAGTCACCAAATTAGATGAAATAGAAGCGCAAAGCAGTGATTTCCAAGAAAAGCCAGCCGAAAACAATCAGAACAGCAAATAGAAAAAAGAATCCAAAAAAGTGAGAATGGTTTGAGATTCCTCTGGGACAACATTAACTGTAACAATATTCACATCATGGAACTACCAGAAGCTGCAGAGAAAAAGCAAGGGATGGAGAACTTACTGGAAGAAATGATGACTGAAAATTTTCCTAACCTGGTGAAGGAAAGAGACATACATGCCCGGGAAGCACAGAGTCCCAAACAAGATGAACCCAAAGAGGAACACACTGAGATACATCATAATTATTAATAAAATGGCAAAAGTTAAAAAGAGAAAATTCTAAAAACAAGAACTTATAGAGGGGCAACCATTCAATTCTCAGCTGATTTCTCATCAGAAACTTTGCAGGCCAGAAGAGATTTGCAGAAAATATTCAACATGATGAAAACCAAAGATCTACAACCAAGATTAATGTATCCAGCAAAACTAGCATTCAACATTAAATGATAGATGAAGAGCTTCTCAGACAAGAAAAAGCTGAAGGAGTTCATCACCACCAAACCAGTATTACGAAGAATGTTAGAGGGACTGCTTTAAGATGGGAGGAGGGATGGGAGAGTGGGTAAAATAAGGGAAAGGGGTGGAGAAATTTAGTTTGGTTGTCACAAGGCAATAATCATGGGGACATAGAATATAACATGAGAATATAGTCAATAAGCTGCAGTCACTTTGGTAACAGATGGGAACTAGATTTGTTGGGGTGATGAGAGGAGAGCTGGAGGGGTGGGTGAAAAGGGAAGAAATCAAGAAGTATAAATTCATGGTCACAGAATAGTCACAGGGATGTAAAGTACAGCATAGGGCACACAGTCAGCAACACTGTTAATAGCCATGTATGGTGTCAAAGGGAACCAGATGTATCGGAATGAGAATTTACTAAGGTGTATAAATGACGCATCACTATGCTGCACACCTGAAACCAATATAATATTGTAGGTAAAATGTAATTGAAAAACAAGTCTCAAAAGAAAAAAAAAGGAAGTATTTTATGTCTCATCCTGCTCCAATTCCAGTGTCACTGTTCTCATTTCTCCAAGGTAGGATTTAGATACTCTCTTCTACATTCCCATGCACTTGGTACTTAACAGCTGTGGCAGTCCATACAATTTATTATTAAATTAAAAGTAGTTTAGTATTTTTTTCATAGACAAGGCTCCTTGTGAGTATGACTAAATTATCTTTGTGCAGCTTTTATGCTCATGAATACCTGATATACAGCAGGAACTCACATGTTCTACGATGTTGGTTGTAACACAGGATGCAAACATAATTAAGTTCTATCAAAGGGTTTATATTCTACTAGAAAGGAAACATATACAAATACAGTGATATATGTAGTATCCTAAGTACAACCAAAGAATTATAGATGCTCAGAGATGGAATGTATTTCTGGAATGGTGTCAAGTACTTGAGCTGCTCATGGTAGGGAAGCAGTTCACTTACAGTTTTTTCTAAACAAGCTCTTCAAAATTTAGCTTCAGTATTTTAATGATTTTTGATAAAACAGATCTGTTTATAATAAAACACATTGACATTTCACCAAATGTAAGACAGATTATTTACCTGTAATAAAACGTACTGCCAGTTATTATACTTATCCCAATTTCAGACATGTTAATATGTAAAAATACAAGCATCTTAAATTTAGTGAGATATGGTATGTAAAAAAATAAATATCCTAAATCCAAGTATAAGTGATTTTTGTATCATCTGCTCGGCTACTAGACATTAGTGTATTAGTTTGGATAATGAAGAATTGGCTATATCTGAAAAATCTTAAGTCAAAGTAAGACATCTGACCAAAGAGTTTGATCACTTGCTCTACTGTACAACACTCAAAGTCAAACTGTTGTTGGACTCAGGTGACATAGAAATGTTGGAGTCTATGTTTAGACAAGTTGTAAGATGTCTTCTTTCAGTCTTCCCTCGCCATGCGCATGAGTTTTTCTCTGTCAAACATGAAAAGGTGCCAGCCCTTCTTGGAGGAAAGGTCTACAGCACCTTTACGAGTATAGTAGTCAACAGAAACCTTGTTCCAAATAACAACAAGCAAGTGCATGCAGTTACACTGGCTTCTGATTGCAATCTGTTTAAAAAGAAACAGAGGTTACTTTTACTTGAAAGTATAGTCTCCATTAACACATTTATTTTATTGAAGTTCTGCTGTATGCAGTGTAATGTGTGTGTATGTGTAATGTATGTGTAATACTTCTAAATAATAATACAATAATTATCTCTGACTTCTCTAAAGCTGTAAAAAGAAAAAGTCCTAGTTGAGCTATAAACCTCCCCTTTGAAAGTCCAGAATTAACTTGCAGAGTCCACTCACTGGTTTTTCTTAAATACAGTTCACTTTTTTCTTTATTCTATAGGAAGAGTTTACGTAAACTTCTCATATGTGTTTCCAAATACAAAAAGATGTTGTTTTTATACTGTTGTCATATTCATATGGTAGACCTATTTTATGAGTAAAATCAACTTCTAACTTCCCCCTTGCTTATTTCTGCTTTATAGCAAAAAGCTGTATAGTGTGATTGTAGATTATATAGAAATTAATGTTTAATTAGATATAACTCCATATAACCTATGTGAGTATGTGATTTGAAAATTCAGTTTAATTGGAATATAAAATTTAAGTATATTTTGAGGTTATGTTAGGATAGTGAGATAAATTATCTAAAATATGCCCTGTTAAATGCTAATATTTGATGAAAAACAGTTCACAAATAGAATACCAATACTAATTATAATACATACCTGACTTAGCTTCTTCAGGATTTTAGTTCCAATACCTAGACCTTTTAAATAGATAACATAAAGTGAAAAAATGTAAGTTGAAAAGTTCCACTTAACAAGTTATTTACTTTAGTTTAAAAGAAATGAAATGTAAAACCCTGTTATCTAGTTACATAATATTTTTAAAGTAATTTTTATTTTATAATACTTCTTTATTTTTCAACAATATTTTTTATTTTTCAGTTACAGTTGACATATATTCTTAATAGCTTGTGTTGAAATTAATTCATGAATGTTTTTCATATCTCTCTTTTTTTACTTGGGAGTGTGGTTCCAAAGGTAATGTAAAAGATTTTGAATTTGTCTTAAAGATCAGGGAAAAGGAAATGAGTCCCCATTACTATTATCTTATCATGGAGTATATTATATTTCTTATTCATTTCTAGACACAGCAACCGAAAAGGTAAAATCATTTTTTAATGATAAAAATATAGCTTTGATAACTTGGCTTATTCAACCTTGGTGGGAGCTAATAAAATATTTTTCTAATCTGAGATTCAGGCTTTACTATATACAAGGACAACTAGGATAGTGATCAGGCTAATGAAATAGAAATGAGTTCCATAAACTAATTTACACATCATATTTACACTAAAGCCCTATCTCTACTCTTTAAATTAATTTATAAAGTACAAGAAATATTATAAATATAGCCTAACCTTGGTAAGCTGGTATGACATAAAAGTCCTCTAAGTAAAGTATCTTGCCAACCCAGAGTTCATATGTAAAGTAGTACATGGCAAATCCAATGGTCATTTTGCCTAGAAAGAGGGAAGAAAGGGTACAAATAGGTTAATGCTTTCAATCTTAGAATGGTCTTCAAAATGGAACACCTTTGTGTTTTTTAACTAGCAAACTAGTAAAAGCTCACACAACAAAATTTCAAACAATACAGAAATGCATAATGTTGACGGTTCAAGTCCCTTATAATACAATCTTTAAGAGATAAGCCATCTTTTAATAGCGTGGAATACATTCTTTCAAATTTTTTCTATGTATATGCAAGCATAAGTACATAGCACACATTTTATTTTTTAAAAAACAAAACTGAGTTATATATTTACCTTGTTCTCCTCTGCTTAGTAGTAATTATATGCTATCAAACTGTATTTTGTTTTCAGGGCAGAGAAAATATTAAATTGGAGCAGGAGGGTTTATTTTACCTGATGGTGTTTCTTCATTGTGTACTTCTACAATTAGGCAGTAGTAGACGGGATTGTCCCCAAAGCCATCCCTGAGTAAATCTGAAATATCAATTTACATACAGTATGTTAAAAGGTTCACAGTACAAAGAAGGATAGTGGTGCAGTAGGCAAATTTCATGTTTTTACCTGTTCCACAATCGTACTCGCAGAAACTGTCTGAAGTGAATATTTTGGAGTTCTAGGGTTTATTTGAATACTTGCAACTTCTAGAGGACAGGTTGGCTGGTAGATTGCAGTTATTTTAGACAAATTCAGCCATCAGCCCAGTGGTGGCTTCCAAGCTCCCCGCCTACACCCCACCCTAAGGCAGGCAGCTGTGTAGACCAACCTGAATTTCTGGACTGGTTTTCTAGACCCAGAGTAGGTAATAAGGAACTTGTCCTCCAAATATTGAAATTCTGTGCTATGATTGTGGATTGCTGTTCTGAATGCTGACATGAGGGCTTAGAGGTTGGCCACCATTTTTCTAACCTCTACCAACTAAAGCAGCTTCCAGGAGATTTAAAGGAGCCATATCTATTTTGTTACACCTTCAAAAACAACCATGTACACAGCAGAATCTATAAAGCCATCATGTATGACCAGGGAAAGACACAAACTTAGAAAGGACCTCAGAACACATTAAACATTCAAATCAGGCTGATATTTGACAAAGAGATACCCTATAGCAATAAAAAAAAATTAAAAAAAAAAAACTATCCCTGGAGAAAGAGGAGAATTTGATATCCAGAGCTAATACATTGTAAGTTTCAAATGACGAGTTTTCAACAACAAAACCACAAGACATACAAAGAAATTGGAAAGTATGGTCCATTCAAAGGAACAAAGTAAATTAACAGAACACATACCTGAGGAAACTCACATGTCAGACTTACTACACAAACACTTTAGAACAGCTCACACTACGGTGAGCTCAAAGAGCTAAAGGAGCACATGCACAAAAGGAGGAAAATCAGTGAACTTGAAGATTAGGACAATTAAAATTATCATTTGAAGGAAAAAAATTAAAAAGATGAAAAGTAAACATAACCTCCTAACCTCCCCCGCCCCCGAATACTGAATGAGTTCATTGTGACTAGACCTGCCCTGCATAAAATGCTAAAAGGAGTACTTTTTTGAAATGAAACGAAGCCAGATAGTAAAGCCATATGAACAAATAAAGATAAAGGTACTTAGTTAAACGTAAATGCATGTGCAATTATAGGAACTAATGTTATTTTAATTTTGTTTGTAATTCCACTTTTTATTTTCTTGACTTAAAAGACAAGTGCATAAAATTAGTTAATTTATGTTATCGTACACACAACATATAATATAAAGATGTAATCTGACATCAATAACCTAAAAGAGGGCAATGGAGATATATAGAAATTGTTGTATGCTATTGAGGTTATGCTGGTATAAATTCAAATTAGATTGTTATAACTTTAAGATATTAAATGTAATCCCCATAACCACAAATAAAATATCTATAGAATACACACATAAGGAAATGAGAAGAGGATTAAAATATTTCACTACAAAAGTCAAGTGAACACAAAGGAAAGTAGCAATGGAGGAAATGACGAACAAAAATCTATATGACATAGAAAACAAATAAGAAAATGGCAGAAGTCCCTCATCAGTAATTAAAGTGTAAATGGGTTAAATGCTCTAATCAAAAGACAAATGAGCAGAATGGATTTAAAAACACATGATGCAACTATCTGCTGTCTCTAAGGGATTCACTTTAGCTTTTAAAAAACACATAAAAGTTAATATTTCATGCAAATGGTTACCAAAAGAGAGCTCAGGTGGCTGTACTAATATCAGACAAAATAGACTTTAAATCAGAAACTGTTATAAGAGACAAAGGATATTATATAATGGTAAAAGTGTCACCAAGAAGATACAGATAGATCAAGCAATGTGATGACACCTTACCGAGGTGTTTGTACAGCACTGCCAACGTAAGCGCACGGTGGCAAGTTTGCAAACTTAATTGTCAAACAGATGACATGATCCCATTGATAGAAAATCCCAAAGAATCCCCCCAAAAGCTACTAGACTTAATAAATGAATTCAGCAAAGATGAAGGCTACAAGAGCAACAAACAAAAATCAATTTTGGTTCCATACACCAGCAAAAAACAAACCAAAAAGTCAATTAAGAAAGCAATTTCATTTTAAATAGCCCCTAAAATGATTAAATACCTGGGAATAAATGTAACCAAGGATCTAAAATACTTACATACTGAAAGCTATTAAAATATTGTTGGGAAAAAAGAAAACCTAAATAAATCAAAAGACATCTCATGTTCATAGATAAAACTTAACATTGTTAAGCTACTACCTAAAGTGATCTAAAGATTTAATGCAGTCCCTACCAAAATTCTACCATCCCTTTTCACAGAAACAGCAAAACTGATCCTCAAATTCTTACACGACAAATTCATACTAAAAGTGGGAAAATACAGTGGAGCATGACAGAGCTATCAAACTTATGTCCTGTACATGTAGATACTATTGATGGCATTATCTTTGTGTATCAAAGACAACAGCTTCCACATATCTAGGTTCAAGTAATACTGTGTGCATACATTATGTCATGTTTCTTTTTCTGGCTCTGAAAATACCACAGAAGTTCTTACCCGGTAATGTTAACTTCACAGCATCTAGCATGTTTACACTGGCAGCCAATTCCTGTCAAAGAGAAAAAGCTTTGAGTTTATGGTTCAGTAACAAATTCTGAACATGATAATCATGAAGTTTTTATTGAGCATTAATTATCATATGATGTCCCAGGGAGAAAGTTTAGTTAATATCAATCATCTCATATAGTTACAATTTTTATTTTTGTGATGAGAACATTTAAGAACAGGAGATAAAACAGGTGCACATAGAGCAGTGGTTCTCAACCTTCCTAACGCCGTGACCCTTTAACACAGGTCCTCATGGTGTGGTGACCGCCATAAAATTATTGTCGTTGCTACGTCATAACTGTCATGTTGCTGCTGTTATGAATCGTCATGTAAGTATCTGATATGTGTTTTCCGGTGGTCTTGGGCGACCCCTTTGAAAGGGCCGTTCGACCCCCAAAGGGGTCGTGACCCTACAGGTTGAGAACTGCTGACATAGACGATACTTGAAAGAATTTTCATGGTAGGATAGTAAATAAAACCTGCAAAGTATTCAGCTATGGAATGAATTATATATTGATGGTAAACTCTCATAAATTACCTTACAAAGAGAGAATGTTTTTGCAAACTTAGCAATGACTAGGAGTTGGGATAAATGTATTAGAGAAGAACATAAAGCTCAAAGCTAATTTATCATTACATTTTTATCTATAACGGAGAGTTATAAATTGAGTTTTTGTATTATTTTTCTACAGTTAATACTTATTAAAATTATTCCCAAGAAACATATAGTGTATATTCAGGAACATGAGGCAAATTCAAAAGTAAGTGTTGTCAGGACCTCCACAGATACAGACTCATTGAGGTGCCAGGGTCCAATGATGTGTTCTTACCTTGGTAATAGCAATAGGCACTATTGAAAAGCTAAGAAAGGTAAGTTTTCTGGATAGAGAAATTCACTGTCTTTTAAGAAGAGATTTAATTGCCAACTGGGTGTCAGACACTAAGCTACAAAAACTCTTTAAAATTATTTTCCCCTGGAAAAATGTGCTTCTGGAATGATTAACATGTTGGGCATAGTATTTTGAAAGATGATCTAATCATACAGATTAATGCCAGTTGTAGAAATGATGTGGGAACTTGTGGGAATAGAATAGAATGGAAGGCATAGAAGGATCGAGAACTCCGTAATAATAGATCTATAATAGCACCTAGCATCATTTCAAGAACATTTGTGGTATTTTATTTTGTCTATTAAAACATATTCTATGATAAATGTAGAGAAACTGGGTCGGATTTTTAAATTACCCCCCCACACACACACACAATTTTACAGCAACATATTTTCTCCATTGAAAACTTAGGCTATTGCTTTTATATGGAATTATTTAGGTTGTGCATCACATAAGTGGTTGCCACAGAACTTAAGCACAATGACTATGGCCACTAGTTTGTCTCCTTTACTGTATGGGAATAATTTACAGGAAAACCATTAAAATGAACTGTTGAATCAGAAATTTTAAATCCAGGTCCTTGGACTCTGGAAGTCTTTGTATGAATAAGCTTCATGAGTCAAAGACTTGTCTGAAATTGTATCAAAAATTTATTGTGGAGGAATATTGTTTTCTTGGCAGTCAATCGTTAAGTTTTACAAGTAGGTGTGGTCTTAAAGCAACAAGATAACATACCCTAAAATTTTAGCAATTAATACCTAAAATTCTATGACTGACTCGTTCGTTTTGAGTTAAGAATTTCTTTTCTCTAAGGTTCTTTTTTAAAGTTAAAATTTCCCCAGGGTGGACAATGCTTTAGGTCCCTGAAGTTTATATATTGGTTCCCCCATGACTTTTTGAGCCCCCTACTACAAGTCAAGCAATTTGTATAATCATTTTAAATTACTGAATTATTACAACCATCTTTTTATATAGATAGCACTATGTTCTTGATTTTAGATGTGGAAATTAAAGCTTAGAGAGGTTAAGTAACTTCCAGAAGATTGTGTACACAGGTCATAATGAACAGAGGATTCAAACCCAGCCTGTGCCTTCTTTACCCTAAGCCCGAAACTAATGCCATGAAGCTCCCCAGAATAAGGAAAAAGAAGCTTACTTTAATTAGGCGCAGGATTTCCGGACAGTCTTCAACCTCTGCAGGTCTTATGTGGAAAGGCTTCACGTTTGATTGCTTCTTTCTTGATTGGCTCGGGCCTGGTTTACTCGGGTCTGGTTGGCTCATGTTTGCTTGGGCCATGAGGACTGGTTGGCAGAAAAGTGGTTGGCTGATGACTACCTCAAGACGATTATCGATGCCTCCGATTTGCTGGAGTTGACCTCACCAGCGATCACAGCTGTAGGCTTGGCTGGGTTTCACAATGTCGTCTGGCCTTTCCCTGTCAACATTTATACTGTCTCAACCCCTTACGTGGTCAAGCGTCATAATAATGAAGTCACAATGCCCGTATCTACATGCCTACGTGCTCCCCCGCGTGGTGACAGAGGGGCGAGGCAGGGCCCGCTTACGTTTCTTCCTCTCCAAAAGCTTAGACAGGGTGAAGGAAAAAGCTGGAGAGTCTCAGAGTTTATGCTTGGCACACACTCTAAGACTCTGTTTTAACCAACCAATTCAAAGATACGTGTCCTAACGCTTTCTGCTTTCCCATGACCCGCTCCTCAAATAATTCACTGCCTATTTCTGTCCTGACTTCGACTTACCACATCTTTCCCATAGCATAGAAATTAGAATGCTTACAAGTGTCCTAATGAGGTGCTCAAGACCCTAATGCAAAAACTATTTCTTTACAAATAATTGGGAATAACTACAATTACTATTTATTGAGTTCTTTTATGACAGGCTCAGTGAGAAACACTTTACATTTTCTCATTCAATCCCATAGCAACCCTATTGTCCCAAATTCTGAGGAAACTGGTTCTAAAGATTTGGTAACCTAAGCAATGCCTCAATGTTGGCAAAGAACCCGACCTGATACACAGGTCTGTTTGACACCGTTTCCAACCTTCTAATCATCATGCTATGCTGCCACTTACTCTAGACTTATTTTGCACCCTCATATCTGTGAGATCAGGTATATTGTTCTTTCACCCCATTACCCCTTGCAGAAATGAACCATTTTATCTGTTGGTTCATTTCCTCAACAATGTATATTATGTAACTAATATCATTGTGGATGAAGTGCCTTTTACTTTTTAAATATACTGCAGAACCTTGTTTGGGGCTGTGCTAAGACTCACACAGTGCCTACTTTTCCAGTGAAGAAACTGAGATTCAGAGAGATTAGGTAACTTGACTTAAGTCACACAAGTAAAAGTTCAGACAAAATAAAGAAAACCCAGTTATCATTTGTTTTTTCTAAAATGCCAGGAGAAAAGTGAAGGAATTTGGCTGTTTGCTTTATAAAATCAAACCACTTGCATAATGTTTTGTGGGGATGGATCACATATGTTTTTTGCTTTTTGGAGGAGGAGGCATGTGTTAAGTTTCTGGTTAATGCCTTAAAAGGGGTAAAATAAGAAATTACAGTTTAGTAATCTAGAACTGTTAAGAAGACTTATGTATTTTGGCTCATGAAATTTTACATCAGTTGAAGGCCATTTAGGTTTTAGTTTGTTTTTGTTTTTGTTTTTTCCTTTTAAAAAATGTTGGGTTTGAACATTATGCCACTGTGATTTGAAGGGGATGCACCAAAAATGCATACTCCTGCTTGCAGTTACTTATTAATGCAACTTGTCCCTTCTTAGATGCACAAAGTGACTTTGCCTCCATTATCTATGTAAATATTTCCATGCTGTAGGTGGTATGCCATCAGGGGAAAATAAATATATTTTTTAAAATAAACAAAAGCTTCAATAATCAGTCTTTGCCATTAGGTGGCAGTGTTATTGAGTTTAAGAACTGAAAGTCTAAAAGAATAATGTGGTGAACTTGTTTATATTCAATAAAAGTGTGCATGTTATTTGAATTTGAGGTTTTTGTCCTTTGCAGATATTTTCAGAAAATTTATAAAAATATAATTTTAGTCTTAACATATGATGTTATTGCAGACCTAGAAGTGAATTTTGTAAGCGATGACCTGTCAAATTCTATTTCTAAGAGGTCAAAATGTGCATACATTGCTCTACCAAAATGTTTTAAGTTAATGTAATGTATAAAGTCATCCCAATAGATCTAACAATATGAATATGTTTATGTATTTAAAGTCTAATTACTATACATATGATCTCCTCTTCTGAAGATGCTGAATAAAATTCAGTATTATGAATTGTCACTCCAGATTGGTTTCCATGAAATGAATATTCACAATTGAGAAAGACATATAATTTTCATGTATAGCAAGCAGGGTTTAAATTTGTTGGAGTCTTCCTATACCTTAGAGCCCATATCTTTTTTCTGCCCCTTTTAAATCCACAGCTTTTTGCTTGTACCACTGTAATTTTTAAAATAATATTTGCTGTATTTTATTGTTTTAAGGAATGCAGACTCATTGTCGAATGTTTCAAAAATATCTAACAGAAAAAAATTACCTATAGAGTAAAAATGGTTGTAGACTGAGGCCTAGGTCATAAGACAGCCAGTAAAGGTTCTCTTTAAAGTATTCAGTTTTAAATTGTTTCCTAGTAGATGCTGTATGGTACTTTGGGGGCATGACAGTGGAGGGATGAAGGCTAGGTACTGGGTGGAAGTACTCTTTGAAGAGAAGTCTAACCACTCTTCATGTCTATGTGCACTGGGTGAAAAATGTGAGCATCTACGTGTGCAAGGTCAAGAATAATGGAGGGGAGATGCCATGTGACTACACAGAACTGGGTGTATCCAGATGTGTCTCATGTAACCAAATATGTTACAGTAGAGGCAAAATGTACCAGTCCCCTCTCATATATAATCCCAATTAATCCTTACAATGATACCAGTTTCCCAGAGAAGGAAATTAAGTTTACCTGCCTAAGATCACATGGATTCAAACTCAGAACTAGTGTGACTCCTGTGTCCACAGCTCTGAACCAGATCTGAGTCACTTCACTATTTACGGATGTATTTAATCAATCGCACATTTGATATGCATTTTAATTGGTTCCAATTTTGTGATATCAAACAATTTTCCATTGAACGTATTTGTGTAATACATTTTTAAATAAATGTCACCTTAAATATTTCTGGAAATCCCAGAAACTTTTTGGAAAAAATAGGAGTAGATGAACCCTACACAAAAACTCTATTTAAGGGGCTTTATCCACCTTGCATTTGATATATGAGTATATGGCACTTAGGTCAGAGAGATCTCCCTTAGTACTCAATTTTCAGCAAATACCCAGAGAATGTCAAGTTACTACATTCTTTTCCTGTTTTTTTTTAAGTGTTTTTTATTCTAATTCTTTAAATAGTTTAAGGAGAATTAGAAGAAACATTTTGAAAATTAGAGGAAATTAGAGGAAACCTTAAAAAGGGATTCAGATATCTTTAGCAGTAATTAATGATATTTACAATTTATAGTGTTTTCCATTTCATTTTAATAACAAAGAATAAAGTCAGGGTCATTGCATTTTTTAAATTAATTAAAACACTTAAAGAAAATAATCCAAGTACTAGAATTAAATAAGTTAGGAACTATTTTTTTAAAACAATTATTGCTAAATTATTAAGAAATTTAATGTAATTCAAATCCCACTTTTCCCCTTCCAAATAGTCTTCCTTTCAAATTGCCTACTAACCCAACTAAATATTATAATCTTACTTTTCTAGTCTCTACAAATATTCCTGCTTCTGCTGTTACTTCAAGGAAATTTTATATGCTGTTCTTCTTATTTGTACTCACTAATCTTTCCAACCTTTAACCATTTAGTTATTGTCTTTCTGAAAGCCCCCAGTTTAAGAGGAAATACCAGCTCTAAAAGAGGATAATGACAATCAGGAAGTAATTTTCTTGGAGAAAATGAGAGGTAAAGCTGAAAGCTCTTTAAAAAAAAAACTTTATTCTGGGCTGAGAGCAGACCAAAAAGGCTAACAAGATTGATGAATTTGAGAATTTGGTTTACTTTGCAGTTATTAGGAAACACTCAAGATAGCAGGGAAAAAAATTAAAGAAAATACATTCCCAGAAACTGACTTTATGTCACTGCTGTTTGAGGAGACAATTCTGCCTCATTTGAACTTTGGAACTGGAAAAATCATAGCAATAAAGTATCTTCTATAACATCTTGTGCTATTATGGAAAGGCTATTACTGGGACTATTATGCTTAGTTAATAAGTACTCACTACACACTAGTGATTTTGCAGCACGCAAGGGTTGTCCGGAAAGTATCCAGCCATGTAATATGAAAAATAGAGGGTTGGGGAAACAATGGGTCCTGCTAAAGTTGGCCCTGAGCCTTATGCCATCACCTCTGGTTTGGTGATGATATTCTCTACTTTATAATAGTGTTTAGTTGGCTGGAATGGAATTTGAGAAGATAAACAGAGAAAGAGATAGAAAAATAACATTAAACTTGGCATCAACAAAACCAAAATCAAAACATAGTCATGGGGAGATACTGTTTAAAAGTAAAAACTTGGAGATCTAATGCACAGCATAGTGATTATACTGAACAGTACTGTATTATTGTAATTTTCAAAGTTGATAAGAGATTAGATCTTAAATATGCTCAACAAAAGAAAAAAGTGATGATTATGTGACTTGATTGAGGTTTTAGCTAACTGTAGTAATCATATTGCAGTATGTAACTTATACAATGCTATGTGTTAATTATATCTCAATAAAGAAGAAGCAATGAGATAGAGTGAAGAACAGTAGCTATGAAGTCAAACAGTCCTGAGTTTGAAGCTTGGTCATTTAAAAATGTGGTGTTACAGACATTACTTAGTCTCTCTGAACTTCAGTTTCCTTTTCTTTAAAATATGCTAATAAATACCTTTCTCACAAAACTGTTGTAAAGAACAAACGTGCATTTATGTGTAAAGTGTCTAGTATGGGGCTAGGTGTTCAATAAATGCCAGCTTTCTTCTCAACTTTGTTCATTAAACAAATATGTACTGATCACCTATGTGCCAGACATCACTTTCTACAGTGGTACAAAAACCAACATGACTCTTGCCCTCATGGAGCATGTTGGGGCAGACAGGCATTAAATTATAACAATCTGCCTAGAGAAAAATGTGTAAAGAGTACCCTGCAGAAGAGCCACAGGGAGCTATGAGAGAGTGTCACAGGGATATCTATTTTGTTGGGTTTTCTTCTGCTGTGGAAAGGGGAATATCTTCCTTGGGAAGTGACAAACTGAATAGGTGTTGACCAGGCAAAAATTGAAGGCAAAAACCAAAATATCCCTGTATTTTTTAAACCTGAAGATGTTCTTTCTTCCCTCCACTTGAAGGTAGAAAAGCATAAAAAGTGCATGTATGTGTATGTCTGTATAGGGAGAGAAGAAAAGAGGGAAGAATTACCCACTGCCTTATGTAAATGGTAGATATCACTTCTGAACTCTGCACACACGAGAACTTATCACAAAGTTGATCTGTAATGAGCCTATATAAATTTGCTCAATCAGAAAGCTACACTACCATAACATGTACTATAAAGATTTCAGATGAAAGATATATAATATATAATACAAATATGTACTATATACTATAAATATATAGATATAAAATATTTTATTATATGTAATCGACTGTTGAGAAAAAAACTTGCTTGAATGCTGAAGTACTTTTTAAATCCTTTTTTGTTATCAAAGTTTAAGTTTCCTTTACAATGCATCAACACCATAAAACTTGCAATAATAAAGTTTTCCTTACACAATCCAGTTGTTCATTCTTGAGTCATTTCATTGAAGTGGGCAGAGGACCTGAACAGACATTCTCCCACAAAGATATGCAAATCACCAATAGACATATGAAAAAATGCTCAACTTCATCTCAACCTGGATTAATGCAGCAGGTTCTCCCTCATTAAGTCTCCCTAGCTTCGGGCCTTACCCATATAGTCTAGGTTATTCATTATTTTATCTTTTATTCACATATATAGCATTAGGTTATTGGAACCGTTCTGAACATTAGAAACATACTAGATGGTTCACAGATGAAGAAGTGGGACAGGTGGATCAGAGTAATTGTTTTATGCTTGTTGATTGGCACAACCCAAACTGGTCAAAAAATCCTCAAGGAGCAGGAACCATGTCTTATCTGAGTTCTGCACTGCTGAGAACACCTAGCATAGGGCAAGGTACCTAATAAGTTGCTCAGGGTTAGGTTAGGGTTAGGGTTAGACTTACAGTTGAGGGTTTAGGGTTAATAAGTTCCCCAAGATTTGAACAAACCTCCAGCAGTTAAAATACCCAATTATTGCCTTTATCACTCTATTACAAATTCCAACCTCCTATTTTGGTTAAGCCAGTGTATACCATTATAGGAAGCTTACTCACTATAGTTAAAATGACTCATGAATCAAGGTTCAAAGTTACCTTGAAACATTGGAAAACTGATTCGGGGATAAAAATAAAATTGCAATTAATTTTTTGTTACTAACTTGGTGATTCAGATTCTGATACAGTTTATTGTGATTTAGTGTGTGATTTAGAGCCAAAGACTTGAATCCTAGTCCCACCTCTAAGTCTTTAGCAGTTATATAACTTTGAGGTTTTTTTAAGCTCTCTGAACCCTGCCCCCATCACCTCAGTCCACCGGCTTTCTCATGTATAAATTGGGGATAATGCCTGCCTTATCTCAAAGATGGTTTTGAGGATCAAAGAAGATAATGTGTCTGAAAGTACTTTTTAAACTCTAAAGCACCATACAAATGTTTGTTTTATTATTCATGGTATCAGTCCTGAGAATAATGAAATGTTAGTTTAGATTTTAGAGTAGCCTGTAATCTAAAATATGTGATGTGGATGAATCCTTTTCTCTCCTTTTGTAAAAGAAAGCAGCTTTCAGTTTTAACATCTTGTGATCTAATTATTTCAATTTCCACCATGTCCTAATAACTAAAAATCTGATACTAGAAAAAAAAACTGAATTGTTACTGAATCTTTTCAACCAAAATGATTATCATGCCATGAAGGTATTTTATATCATTGCCTTGTTTTACCACTTAGTAGTTACATAACTCTTTTGCATGATAAATTATTTTAATTCCTCCTGCTTTCTGCACTTGTGAATGATGGTAGATCAAATGATATATATATACCTTATACAGAAAATAATAAATTACATCCTTTGCATTATTAATAAAATAAACTGAAATAAATACATATTTTAGAGAAATTTTGAAGTAAATAAAAGAATTTTGCATCAGGATAACAATACATATCTCTTCTGTGATCAGAATTAAAGCTCCAATAGTATATGAATTCCAGTTAATAAGTATTCTATTCAAGTAATTAATCACATATAACTTCCACAAATATGTTTACATATGTGTATGTGCACATGCACACACACACACACACACACACACACACACACACAGACACTTTTAAGTTTTTTGCCAATGAAAAATTTCAAGACAGAAGTCTCTAAGAAACATTAAATGTAAAAAGAGAAATGCTTGATTCCTACAAAAGGAAAGGCGTTCATTCATAAAACACTTATTGATCCTCTACCATGTGCCAGCCAGATGTTATGTCAGGCTGTGGGAAAACAAAGATTAATAAGATAAACCTCTGCTCTCAAAGGTTTTAGTATTGTTGGAGAGACAGATCTATAAGTACATAGTAGATGAGAGACAGAGACATGATCAACAACTCAAGGTAAGTGATGTGCTAGAGATATGCAGAGGTACCATAGGAATAGGCAAAAACATCTGCTTCAAATTGAAGGGTAGAGTAAAGCTTTTTGGAGGAGATGACAGTCTGAGCTGAGTTATAAGTGAGAACTATGAGTTATTCATATTAAATGAGAGTGGGAGTGGGTGTATTCCAGGCAGTAGAAGAAAGTTTTATCAAAATCTGGAGCTAACAAAAAGTAAGGAGGATTCCCAGTATCTGCGGCTTGTTCAATGATTAGAATATGGTGTTTGGCTTTATCCTAAAGTGACTGAAAGCCATCGAAAGAATTTAAGCAGAATAATGACGTTAAGATTCATGTCATAGAGCTAAATCTAATGAAAAAGGAAAAGAGCCAAAACTAGTGGACAGGCTGTAACTTTAATTTAGATTTATTTTTTAAATGAGGTTGTGAAATCAAACTCTAGAGGTAGTGAAGGAAAAGGAACACATTTAAGAATTATTCATATTGAATGTCAACTGTAATTTAAAAATTAAACTAAAAATTGAAAAGGAAAAAAGAATTAATTTCGACGTAGAAGTGAGAAGACTTCGTGACAGACTGCATATGAAGATTGGGAAGATAGTATGATACAGGAAGACACCTAGGTTTGGGTCTTCAGTGAGCTGATGGATAACAGTGCAGTTTCCACACCTCAGTATGCCACTCTTGTGCGCTCCCAAAGGGCACCGCTATTAGTTTTATATGTTTTTGAACTTAAAGGCAACCCACTTTTAAAATTCACCATGAGTCCCATTAAAAATCCACATATTGCTTGCTGGATTTTGATGGTCTTTCCAACACATTCAAGGATGAAAGCTAAAATTATATCATATTTTTATCAGTTGCTTGAGAGTGCCAGGTGCTTGAGTTCCAGTTAACAGAGAGTCTCCATACATTTATTCGGCATCTACCAATCCCAATGGGTGCCGGTTAACTGAGAGTGTCCCGTGTATGTATATATATTCTTACAATATTGTACTAAAACATTAAGTGCATACTTTAGTGCTATAAATATTGTTAAACAAGGAGATAGATTTGATATGATAGAATTATTGGAAACAAACGCATTATAGTGGATCAAGGTAGCCCATGGAGATAAAAAATTATGTACTGGTAGTCAGAAAGACGGAGTGGACAATAAAGTACAATAATGAATACATTACAAGGAAATAGTATATAAAATATGTTGTCAGAAGGTACAAGAATTAGTAGAGTTTGAGATAACAGGAGGTACAAAGTTAACAATTTATCAAAGTGACCTAGATGGAAATATATATGGTAGGTGATATTAGCAGTATATGAACTGACATCCTGACAAATATGAACTTAAGGAGATGTAGGGAGGAAGAGGGGGAGAGACAGAGAATATGAATAATACCCCCTTCCCCATTTCCTGTTTCTCTTTCTGCCCTCTTCCACTTCCTTTTTTTCTTACTCTTTCAACAGGTCTTGTCTTTAGCAGTGATAGCCAATGATATCCTCACATTATTGCTTAGTAGTTCTGGTAGCAAAAGGTCAGAGATCTCTGATTTCAAACAGGACTGAAAACTGCTTCATATCCTAAGGTGTCCTTTTTTTGCCATATAATAAAACATGAAACCTAGTACAAAGATGAACGAATAGTTCTTGTAACAAATACCCGTGATTAAACTCATAGACAAGTCATGTATATTCTATATATAGGAACCAACAAATGTACAACCTTGAAGTTAACTAGTAATTTCATAGGCTGGAAGGAAAAAGGTCAAAACCCATGCTCACTTACTCCTATATAAAGCACTCACAGCCCCTGTTCGATGATCACCTGTCATAATTGCACTTTAGGTGCAGCTGATAAGACTGCTTGTCGTTCTGCCTTGCTCTCACGATGCTGGATTACATGTGTATACTGACTCGGATTCTGTTCATCTCCTGCTGCCTTGTGACTGCACACTGTGCACAACGTAAGAAAATTCTAAATTGCTTTATTTCTGTGGGTTGAATATGTAAAGAATTAATTCAATTTTAATTAGGGAGGGAACCAAGGATGTGGTAGGTAGCCTAAGGGACAAGATAGTATTCCAAGCAAAAGTTCTGTTGTTAAAAATTCACAAACCTGCAAGTATGTGACTTTTCAAAAGGTATTTATTTTTAGAAAGGATAAATAATTGTTTTCTCTTAAAGCTAACATTCTTGTCTTTGATCTTTGAGACAAATATAAAAAATTCTATGGACTACCAACTAAAATGTTTACTTGTATCAATATTAGTGATTGCTTTAAATTACTTATATTTAGTATGTTGTTTCTCATAAAATATAAAGATTTTACTTTATTTTTTAGAACAATTTCACTCCACAATATGTTTAAATCACATCTGTCTATAAAAAATAGCCTAAAATCTTTGCCAAGCCACGCAGGACCTTTAGACCTTCTAATTCTGGTGAGGGATTTTTGCAATGTTGGGTAGTTACATAATCAGTGGGCCATTTTGGTTAACTTGTTTCCATATTCAAAGATTAGAGTGAAACTGTTGTAAAGTTCTGCATTTTGTTCTCACTTTAAAATGCCATTATGTTTCCTGATGTCACCCTTTGATTTTTTTCACAATATGTACATGTGGGAAAATCAGTGTTTCATGTTTCCTTTGGATTCCATAGGCCTGATCTTATCAGAGATCTTTTCCCTTCTTACCTGACACTTCGAACCCCAAACAGATACTCAGGGTCCTGGAACTCAGTCAATCTGAAATCTCACTGTATAGAATCTCTTCCTTGTATTTAGGCAGGTGGAGGGGTCAAAATAGTTCGCTAATCTATCTGTGTCAACCAGGGTACTTTGAGACTGAAGAGAACATTATTAATAGTCAATTCAAGACAACAGGTACAAACTGGAACTGTACTAGCAAAGCAGGATTATATTGACCTTATCTTCGGATAAATTGTTCTGTCTTCTCTTAGCCAGAGGTGATACTCACATTTAATCCAAAAGAACTTCACTTCAAATGTTAGATGTCTTTGGGGCTATAAGGCTGTCTGTTGACTGTTTATTAAGCCCTGCTGTGAAAATCATCAGGTGCAAAATAATAGAATGAAATTATGTTTGTTGTTTGTCTTAATTTTTGGAGATTGGTACTTGAAAATATATCTGAACATTCTCAAAGTACTACAGAGTTACTTTCATTTTCAAATTTTATGATTTTTCAAACATGCAAATCATGGTTTTAAACATGTTCACATGCATATTAGCCAAGCTTCAAACATTTGTTCTATGTTGTTCAAGGATATCTGAATGTTGTTCTTTACAGCCAATTGTACATCTGTGACTGACTTTGATGATTGTAAAGGGAATATAACAGATTTCTGTCCAGAGAATATTGTTTGTGCATGCAAAGATGAAAAGCCTTTTTGCAAGTAAGTTATATTGTTTAAAAATAATATTTTAATCAGAAAGGGTTTCTATACATATAGTACAGTTGCTGTAGATTCCCTAAAATATTTAAATCTTTTTAAGAATTATAATAAAATTTAAAACATTAACTGAGACAATATATATTAACTTTAAGAAGCAGCATTCAAAATTGCTTTGCTCAGACTTTTTACAGTTAAGTTATACATATTCATAAGTAATTTTTACCCTTTTAAAGAATAAAAGACAACATGTGTCTCATGTTATGGAATGGCAATAATCCTGACATGTTATGTATTAACAAAGTTTTTGCAAATCAAGATGTGTTTAAAATACACTGTGAGTCTACCCGTTTTTTCCAAGTTTACTTGTTATGAGTGTGTTCTTGGAGTCATAATTTTTTTTTAAAGTTAGGCAGATTTTCCTACTTTGTTCTAACCATAAAAATGAGAGCAGTTGGGTCAAAAATGGGGAGAAGACTTAGGAAAAAGGATAATGTAAAAATAGTGAATGTGTGAGAGAAAGAGAGGAAAGATGGGGAGGGGGCAATAGTAGGTTTTCCAGTTTTCCCAGAACCATCTAACTGAAGAGGCTGTCTTTTCCCCATTGCGTATTTTTCACTTCTTTGTCAAAAATTATTTCACCATATATTTGTGGATTATTTCCGGGTTTCTGATTCAGTCCCATTGGTCTGTGTGTCTGTTTTTCTGACAATACCAAGCTGTCCTGATTACTGATGCTTTGTAGTAAAAACTGAAATCGGGAGTGTGATGCCTCCAGCCTTACTCTTTTTATGTAAGATTGCTTTGACAATTCGTTTTTTGTTTTTTTTTTTGTTTGTTTGTTTTTTTGTGTTTCTAGTTTTATACAGATCTGATAATATATCTATTTCATGAAAAAATGTTTGTGGGATTTTGGTGGGAATTGCGTTAAATCTGTACATTGCTTTGGGTAATACAGTCATTTTACCAAAGTTAAATCTTCCTGTCCATGAACGTGGATTATCTTTCCATTTCTTCGTGTCCTCTTCAATTTCTTTTAATAGTGTCTTATAGTTTTCCATGTATAAGTCCATCATATTCCTTGTTAATTCCAAGGTATTTCATTCATTTGGTTGTGATCACAAACGTATTGATTTTTTCATTTCTTTTTCTGAAGATTCATTGTTCGTATATACGAATGCAGTTGACTTTTGTACATTGATTTTTGCATCCTGCAACTTTATTGTATTCATTTATTGTTTCTAACAGTTTTCTGATGGAGTCTTTGGAATTTTCTATATAAAGGATCATGTCATCTGCCAATAGTGACAATTTGACCTCTTCTTTCCCAATTTGGATACTTTTGATTCCTTTCTCTTGCCTGACTGCTGTGGCTAGATTTTCCAGTACTATATTGAATAGCAGTGGTGACAGGGGGCATCCCTGTCTTGTTCCTGATTTTAGGGGAATGGGCTTCAGCTTTTCCCCATTCAGTGTGATGTTAGCCGAGGGCTTGTCATATATGGCCTTTATTATGTTGAGGTACTTCCCTTCTATACCCATTTTATTAAGTGTTTTGATCATAAATGGACATTATATCTTATCAAATGCTTTTTCTGCATCAATTGATATGATCATATGGTCTTTATCTTTTAGTTTGTTTATGTGGTGTATCACATTGATTGATTTTCGCATGTTGATCCATCCTTGTACTCCTGAGATGAATCCCACTTCATTGTGGTGTATAATCTTTTCAATGCATTGTTGTATTCTTTTTGTTAGTATTTTATTTAGGATTTTTGCATCCATGCTAAACAGAGCTATTGGTCTATAGTTTTCTTTTTTTGTGTTATCCTTACCAGGCTTTGGTATTAGGGTAATGTTGGCCTTGTGTAATGAGTTGGGAAGTATTGCCTCCTCTTCAATTGTTTGGAAGAGTCTGAGGAGGATAGGTGTTAATTCTTCATTTAATGCTTAGTAAAATTTGTTGGTGAGACCATCTGGTCCAGGGCTTTTGGCCTTTGGAGAGGTTTTGGATGATTGTTTCAATGTCTTTACTATTGATTGGTCTATTTAAATTATCCAGTTCTTCATTCAGTCTAGGTAGACTACATGTTTCTAGGAGCTATCACATTTCTGCTAGGTTGTTAAATTTGGTGGCATAAAGCCCTTCATAATATTTTCTTATGACCCTTTGTATTTCTGTGGTGTCAGTGGTAATTTTTCCCCTTTCATTTCTAATTTTGGATATTTATGTCCTCTGTTTTCGTCCTTTGGTTAGTCTAGCCAGGGGTTTGTCAATTTTATTGATTTTTTCAAAGAACCAGCTCTTTTCTGTTCTTCATTTTCTAGTTCTTTAAGATGGGATGTTAGGGTGGTTGTGATTTTTCTTGTTTCTTAAGATAGGCCTGCAATGATATAACTTTCCCTCTTATTATTGCTTTTGCGGTGTCCCAATAGATTTTTATATGTTGTATTTTCATTGTCATTAGTTTCTATATTTTTAAATCTATTCTTTTATTTCTGCTTTGATCCAGTTATTTTTAATAACATGTTATTTAATCTCCATGTATATGTGATTTTTTTCCTGCTTTCTTTTTGCAGTTGATCTGTAATTTCAAAGCTCTGTGGTCTGAGAATACACTTGGTATGATTTCCATCTTCTTGAATTTGTTGAGGCTAGTTTTGTGTTCCAGCATATGGTCCATCCTTGAGAATGCTCTAAAAACAGACAGTTTTTAAGAGTGGTCTTGAGGCAGCCATTCTGGGTGAGCCATTTTTTTTTTCCATTTCAAAGTGTCACATCTTCATTAGCTAATGGTTGGGAAATCCTCACAGCCTTCTACATGCTAACTCAATGTGTTTAAACCTATAGCTTTTAGAGAGTGGGAAACAGAGTGACATAAATTTCTGAACGGCCTTAAAGGAAAAATTCATGAACTAGTAATAATGAAAAGTTTGATTCAACCAGGGGAATCAATTTCTTTTCTCATTTGTGAGCTTTTTCTATTTCTATTATCTCTATCTAGATGTCCAAATTTTAGAGGTCAGTGGGGAAATTATTGGTACATGGGGGCCAAATGTGAGCAACTCTGGAACACTCTGGACCTGATTTTAGTAGCAGCACTGCCTGGAATAGGATTGGCTTTAATAGTTGGTGTAACAATCCAGACTATCCACTACTGTAAAAAGAAGTCAAAGAAGAATACAAATTACCAACGGTAAGAAATCTCTAAATACCTCTGAGAATGATGAGAAATCTGTTGTGAGATCAGCAAATGAATCAAACAATAATGGATATTATTTATCATGCATACGTCTAGGTTGTGCTTTCATGTTCATCAACATTTAATTAAATTTGAACCAAAGTCAGGATAACAAAATACATTTTGGTCAGTATTTGCATACAGCAAAAACTGGAAAGCCCCTTCCACAGATAAAAGCCAAGTGTAATTCAATAAAGAGTTGTCCTACTTTAGTGCTTCCCTTCTATTTGTGCGCGCCACCACATACTGTCCTATGATGGGGGTGGGGCTGCTGTACCAGTACCTCTATTCACCCCCACCCTCCACCAACAATGTCAGAGAAATGCAAAGAGGAATCCAATGAACTTGACTGTAATCTGACTCTATCTTGGGCAAATCTTTTCACCGTCACTGGGCTTCAGTTTCCTCATCTATAAAATAAAGATTGTTAGAATCTGGCCTACCCACCTTACAGAGATTGTGAGAATAATACTGAAAGAAACAAACATTTACTGAGGGTTTATTATGTATGTCAGGCTGAATTATAAATGTTTAATACCTAGCAACTCATTTAATCCTCATCAGTACCCTAGAATGTACGTCTGAGATTACTGAAGCACAGAAAGATCAGATAACTTGGTTAAGGTTACAGGGCTGTCAGCACCTAGGCAATGTGGCTCTCAGGCGTGAATTCTTAACCCCCATGCTCTATGAATGGGGTCTAACCAGAGAAAATACTGCTTTGAAAGCTGCAAAGCCTTGCGGCATCCCCTCTGTTTCTTTGCTCAGAAGCAAACAGTACCCTTTATACTTTGCACTGTCTCTGGACAATAGAGGTATGAGGGTGAAATACCAGTGGGGTAAAATCTCATCAATTTTATACCAGTTAATTCAAATTAACACCTAGTTTGAAGTATAATTCTCCAGTAACAAGATAATGTTACCCTGCATGCATTATGAACGGACTTTGAAATATTACTTTAAAATTGGTAGCTGGTAACATGAGCCTCACACTTCTAAGAATAACCTTGTAAATGGCAATAAAATCAACAATTTGTAAAGTCTTACATAATTGCCTCTGGGAGGGGTGAGATAAACTCTCCAACCTTTCTATCATTTCAAAATCCTAATCTTTGCTTGCACCATCATTCCATAGTCTTTAAAATACCAACAGTTACACATGTATACATGTGAAAATCAACATTAATTTTATAAATTGAAATTAATGTGGAGAATTTCATATTACCACTTGACTTAGGTTGGAAACATCCTGTGATTTTAAAGAATTATTTTAATTAGAAATCATGCCTGTAAACAAGTCACCTTTTAACCATTCTCCATAGCTTTCCTACTCTAAAGTTGTGAAGGAGTTCCCTGATGGTGTAGCGGCTTAAGGCTTTGGCATTGGCGCTGTCAGTGCTGCGGCCTGGGTTCAATTCCCAGTCGGGGAGCTGCCCACATACCAAAAAGCAAAAAGAACATTGGATTTTTTTTTTTTTTACAATCCTCTCTCTTCTACTAATTGGCTATGACTTTCAATGGCTCACTTAGCCCGTTTCCTCCTTTATAAATGGGGAGTTGGGTAACACATGTCCTACTTCTCCATAGTTTTGAGGATCAAGTGAAATAATGAATGGGAAATTGCACTGAGAAGCAAAGTCAAAACAAAAAGCTTGATTATAAATCAGGAGTATAGTAGTCTTCACAAGTATTTGGGCTTATTTATAGGCTTTTTGGATTAAAAACTGTGTCCTTTTCTTCCAGTTATCACAGAATTTAGTTTGAATTCATTTTTTCCCCTCTGCCATTCCCTGAATTGTGATTTGTCGAAGTGTTTCTGTATATACTCTGGGAGATTCCTTAGTATAGATGAAAAAGTATGGTCATGGAGCCAGACAGACTGGGGCTCAAATACTTGCCCTATAAGTCACCCACCCACTGTGTGGCCTTGGGGAATTTCCTGTAAGTTTTTTCAGCCTCAGGTTTTTCATCTGCAAAATGGAGTTAATAATACCTATCTTGGAGGATTTTTGTAAATATTCAAATACGATAATGTATATTTTTGTGAAATAAACTGATATTTGATATTTGCTTTCAATTGCTTAAAAAATTAGATGAATTAATGGAGGAATAGAGGAATGAATGGATGAACACAAATATGTTAAGCAACTATAGTAAAATGTTAGTGATAAAGCTGAGGTGGTAGATACATGGGCATTCACTGTAAAATTTAATGTTGCTATATGTTTAAAATTTTTCATAATAAATTATTGGGAAAAATAAGACAAAGTTAAGTTAAACATTTTGAACACGGAAATCATTCAATAAATGGTAGTCATTATTGTTCCCTTGTCTAAGGTACATAAAATAATAGAGTTTTAATATGGGTGCACTCATTCTATGGTCAAAGATGAGTTTATAAAAAAATGATTTATAACTAATTAAGCAGATGCCCTATCCTAACTGTGTTTATTATATTATTTAACTTGCCAGAGAACAGAGGAGTTTATCAGGACTCCAACTTCAGCAGAATTCTGCATACGCTCTTAATACTGCTAAGAGAACTTCTCAACCCGATCAAGGCCAGGTAAACACTGAAAGTCATTTGTCAGATAAACTAAGTTTCCAGAAGACACCCAGGAGAGAAATGCCTTGGAGAGACAAAAAGTAATGTGGGAGATTAAAGAAGTACTCAGAGACAATCAAATGAAGTGTTATCAGATCAAATTGCACAAATATGGGATGGTTGCTGACACGTTATTTATCAGTAGAGTACAGGCCAGGCTTGGGGCAAATTACAATGGGAATGCTCTCAACTTCTCTCAATCATTTGTTTCCAGGTAGAATAATCAAGTTAAAACACACATCAAAGGCAGTTGTAGGGAAAGTTAAAAGACAAAGCAAAGGGAATGGAAGTCACTAAAGAGCGAGGCAGGCCAGAAAGATATGGATAAGGGGACAAGAATTTCAACCATACAGATTCTTTTTATACTACCTGAAACTCTCTTTTTATCTAGTATGTCCTCAGTAGCACAGATCCTCTGAAACAGAAGACTTGTGGGTATTTTGTCAATTCACTGTACTTCAGGAACAGCTCTGAATATAGAAAAAGGTCTGGGTGTCCCTCTTGACCACAAGTATCAGAAGCAACAGTAATGTTTTTATTATTTTAAATCAAAGAAGTCACTAATAAGATGCCACAAAATCATTGTTTGTTATAGTATGTTAAGTCCCCAAATATGCCCAATGAAATGGAGATTAAAGAACTCCAGCCTCAATATATTTCTACACATGCCCCGATAAGGCACCTTCTCAATAATATCACGAACAGTTAAAACTGAAACTCATGAAAAGGTTAAGATAAAAAGTTGATGAAGGGTTGATAGTTGAAGGCTAGTGGTCACACATTTTCTCAGAGTCATAACAACTAAACATAGGGACTTAAATTATAGTATGGAGGGGGGATTTATGTATGTCTATTATATATAACAATTTTCAAAAAAAAATAAGAAGGTTAAGGTCGTCTGGGTGAATGTATGATGGTAAATAATTTTGATGTCTCTAAAAGTCTTACTCTAAGATTGTCAAATGGCTTTAGTTGTCACTTTTTCTCTTGAAGTGGCCAATTGTTTTATAGATAGATCCTGAGAGTTAGTGAACTGAGCAGGTAGAAGGTGCCTTTCCTTTTCTAATGATTCACTTCTTAGCCCCCCTAGTTAACTTCTGACAGCCACCTATATTTCAAATCTAGTTGACCTTCTCATCTTCTCTCTGCTCATCATCTCTTTTTCACTTAATGCTATAGAAGCTCTGATTGTGGATTAAAATTCAGAAGGAAAGCCAAGTATAATGCACATCATTTAGGCTATGTTCAATAAATGACATTTTCCCTTTCCTCAGACCCAATCTTCCTCTGGCTAAATGTCTGCTTTAGTTTCTGTTACATCTATCTGAATATTTCTACTATAGACATTTTCTTTTCAGTGTTGTGACCTTTCCTAAATGTCCCTTAGTTGAGAATACCACAATTGAACCACCATGCCTTGTCTTAGTCTACCTATTCTTTTCTTCCTAATCAGGAACAATCTTTCCCAAAGTCTGGGGAATTAGGAAGCAGAAATGGACTACAAGCTAACAATTTAATAAAGGACTAGGAAGCTTTCCAACTGAGTTAAATTGTTGAGAAAGGTGTCCACATGCACTGTGCTCTGAACGCACATTTAAAGTATTGACTTTAGCATGTGATGACTTCTCAGAAGCTAAGGCCCAGTTCAGATTTCCACATAACTGAATAATGCTTTTTCATGCAAATTCATCACCATTTTATTCAGGTACCTCACACTCACAGAACCAGGAATTAATAAGCAGAACCTGAGTTAATTCTTGAATTGTCAACACTAATCTTTTCTAAATAAATGACTTAACAATTACATTTGCGTGAGTGGGCATAAGACTACATATTTTCTACCTTTCTTCACCACACCCAACCTCCTTTTAGGTTTAGCACAAGGTAACTTGTGAGTTTCAAAGTTGATACAATCCTAGCATAGTATATAATTAGAAATTCCAATATATTCTGTGAATCTATCAGGAAGGTGTGCTGCATAGTTTAGTCCCATGAGACGAATTTACCATTGCCTTTCTTTTTTTGGTTGTTTCTCTGATCATAAATGTATTTTTAAAGTTCATGTGCCTTTAAAACCAAGCTTACATGGCATTTCCACAGGATATATCATATTTGAGTTACTTTTACCTGGTGAAAATATACAGCAACCAAGGGGGAAAAACCCATACATTTGTTACACAGAGACCCAGGAAAGGGGTTAGTCTGAAGAGCATAAAAGTAAATACACTGAGAGACCCAAGATGGCAGAGTAGGTAAACACTGTGCCTGCTTCATTCCATGAACACATTAAAGTTACAACTAAGTTACTGAACAACCAACCTGGAGAACCATCTGAAGTGCAGCTGAACAGAAGCTTTATAACTAAGGACACAAAGAGGAGGCCACAGTGAGACTGGTAGAAGGGGCGCAGAATGCAACAGGAGCCAAACCTCCAGGGGCGGGAGAGAATCAGGAGGGATAGCTCAGCCGCGGAGGTTCCCCTCAG